>CM053268.1:63898869-63939985 GCA_028583415.1 Protea cynaroides | reverse complement strand
GAAGGTGGCATAACTCGGGTAGTGGTTCCAGAGGTGTAAGAAAAAAGAACTGCAAAAATACTTTTGGCCTTGATTGGGAGATTATTCTCTAAAGGGCTAAAATTTCAAGAGATAATGAAGACCCTCTTGGGTCAATGGGGTGGGATCAAATTTGAGATGATGGCCATGGGGAAAGGATTCTTTACTTTTAAATTTTTTTCTGCGATTGATTTATTGGCTGTTTGGAGAAGGGGAAATGTTCGGGTTAATGGGCAGTTGGTAAGGCTGCAACGATGGGAGCCTAAATTTGATATTGACAAACCCAGGGCCAATTATAAGTTTACAATGGGTACGCTTTCCCGGTTTGGGATTGGAATTTTAGAATGAGGCAATCCTTTTTTTCCTTGCTAAGGCGTTGGGTAAACCAATGATGGTGGATCAAAGTACTAAACTTAGAGCTTTAGGGCGATATGCTAGGCTTTGTATGGATATGGAAATAAATGGGCCAAGGCCAGATGAATTGATGGTTCAGAGAATTTTGGGTGGTGCACAGGGGTTTTTTAAACAGGTTGTTGAGTATGAATCTACTCCTATTAGATGTAGTAGATGCTCCAAATTTGATCATTCTGAGGAAAATTCTCCTTTATTAGGGAAAACTGGTAGGGAAGCACAAGAAAAATAACAAAGATATAATGAGCCAACCAGGGATCATAATGAAGGGGAGCAAGTTTTGCAAACAACTGCAAATGAAGGCGGTTCAAGACAACAGGTTCAAGGAGATTGGGCTAATGTGTCTCGATAAAGATGGGGGAGACCCAACCTTCATAGGAAGTGCATGATGGTGTTGATGTGAGGGAGGAAGTGGGGAAACTTGGGAATCCACTCGTGCTCAAACATCCTTATCGAGAAGTAATACGGTAAATGAGAATGTAGCCGTATTAGGGGGAAGGGGAGGACCGCCTCTTGTTTTGACCAGGTAGATGTGAAATGAAGGAAATGTTACAGTGGCATTCAATGATGTGAGGTTTGTGGATGAGGGACTGGCAAGAGATGATGCAGGTTTCACTGAGGTATGAAAGAAAACCCCTAGCAGGAATGTTGGAAGGGTAAGAAAGTGGAGGGTGACTCTTTTTCTATAGTAACTAGGCAGGAGACTTTTAAACAAAAGGTTTCCAAATGAAAGTCTTCTTCTGGAACATTAGGGGAGTCTCGAATCCAAAAACGAGATGGTGTTTGAAGATGATACTTAGGGAGCATTTTCTAGATATTTAGTGTGTAGTGGAGCCTATGGTGGATCCAATGAAGTTTCATACTAGGCTTTTTGACAGGTGTGGTTATGATATTTTCTTTTTGCATAACATGAGGAGTAATAAGCATCCTAATTTGTGGGTGGTTTGGAAAAAACAAATACAATGACCAATTATGGTATGTAGCTCTGAACAACAAATTACAGTGGATATGAACATTGATGGTAATCTGGCACGCGTGACATATGTGTATGCCAATACTTTGAAGGCTAAAAGAAGGGAACTATGGGCGGAGTTAGTTGGTCTTGGGAATGTTAATATCCCTTGGATAGTATTAGGAAACTTCAATTGTTGCAGGTTTGCCCACGAAAGGACAGGACCAGGGAGATTTTATCTTCCTACTGCTTTTGAATTTGAGGTTTTTTTAAATACTATGCCTTTAACGGAGCTTTCATCTACGGGATTAAAATTTACATGGACAAACGACCATATAGTTGGTCATGTTAAATCTGTTCTTGATTGAAGCTTTGGAAATGATAAGTGGAAATAATTTTTTGCTAATTCTGTCCAGAAGGTGTTGCCTCGGGTGGCTTCAGATCATGCATCTATCTTGGAAGTTTGTCCCATGATCAGAAAGCCCAAAAATGTTCCATATAGGATCTAAAGATTCTGGATGGATCAATCAAATTTCAAGAAAGTTGTTGAAAATGTCTAGAATAGTTCAGTAGATGGTTCTCCTTTCTTTGCCTCAATGTTGAAGTTAAAGATCCTCAAGAAGGAATTGAAAATCTGGTCTAGGGAAACTTTTCCAAATGTGGATATTGAAATTCAAAAGGCTAGATCGAAGTTGGAAGAGGTTCAGGAAACCATTCAAACTAAAGGTTTCTCAGAGATTTTGAAAATAGAAGAAGATTTTTCCATTAAAAGTTATGATTCGGTTTGTGCCACCAATGCAGCTTTTTGGGTAGAGAAATCAAGATTAAAATGGCTGAAATGTGGGGATAGAAACTCCAACTTCTTTCATACTTGTGCCAAGGGCAAGGGCAAGTTAGAGTAGAATATAATAAAGATGATGCAAAGAGAAGACTCTAGAAAATCAAGAAGAGATCAAAGCATACATTTTACGTTATTATAAAGATTTTCATCTCTCTAAGAGCTCAATTTCCAATGAAGAATGCCTAGGTGTGATCCCTAATATGGTGACGGTAGAGGAGATTATGATGCTTAATGCAATTCCATCAAATGATGAAATTAAAAAAACCATCTTCTCTATGAACCAAAATAGTGCCCCTGGACCAAATGGATATGTTGGTAAGTTTTTTTGTTGTTGCTGGGACATAGTTGGCCATGATGTATGCCTTGTTGTCAAACAGTTTTTCCTCACTAATAGAATGCCGAATGGTGTTAATAACAATTTCATATCTCTCATTCCAAAGAAGAAGGGAGCTATGAAATTGTCTGAATTCCGCCCAATATGTGTTGAGAATATTATGTATAAAATTATCCCAAAGATCCCAGCAACTTGTTTAGGATGCTTTGCGGGTAGGATAATTTCGGAGGAACAAGGAGGATTTGTGAAAGGCGAGTGATACACAAGAATGTGGGTATGGCTTCGAATTGGTCACTCTAATGCGGAGGAAGTCCAAGAAGGGGTGTTGGCATTGAGACTTGACATTCAAAAGGCGTATGATACAATAGAATGGGAGTTTATTTATGCTGCCTTGAGGAGATTTGGTTTCACCGAGACCTTTGTGAGTAGAGTAGCATTGATGTTGCAATCTGCAAAAATGAGCATTATGATCAATGGTGGGCCCGTAGGTTTTTTAAAGCAGAGAGACCTTCATCAGGGGATCCTCTCTCTCCTCTTCTTTTTTGTGATTGTCGAGGAAGTCCTATGTAGAGGGATTAAATTAATGGTGTAAAAAAACTGGATTAATTCGGTTTTCAAAGGTAGAGGTTTTGTATCTCCTACTCACCTTCTATGTGCAATCTATGTTTTTGTTTTTATGGGAGCTAAGCTGAGTTCAGTAACTACTTCATGAGAATGTCTAACCGTACCATGCTTTTTAGTGGTCGAGAATAAATCCCGCTAAAAGCAAAATGTATTTCTCGACTCGGTTAGCGTAGTGTGATAGATAGAATTTGATCAACTATTTCAAGTTCATTGAATGTGTGTTCCCTACAAAATACTTGGGGGTTGATTTATTTAAAGAAAAAAAAAGGAGGAAGGAGCTTTTCTATCCTATCCCGGGATAGGTTTAAACAAATTTTTCTACATGGAAGGGTCGATTTACTTTCATATGCTGGTTGGGTGGAACTTGTGAGATCTGTGCTCTGTAGTTCTTTCTTATTCCTTCTCAATAAATAAGTGGCCACATACAATGATTAAAACGACGGAAGGGTTGGATGAGGAATTTTGTATGCTCAGTGATCCACTCTTGCGAAAGACAGCTTGTGATGAAATGGGATATGGTATGCCGACCAAAATTAGAAGGTGGTTTGGGTATACGTAGATTGAAAGATATAAATGATGCTCTTCTCGCAAAAATGGCATGGAAGATTAGGACGAAGAAATCAGCATATGCATCCTTTATGATAAGTTATTACTTTGGCAAGTATGGAAATATTCGGAGACCTATATCACAATCACTTGTATGGACAAACATTAAAAAAGTTTGGGACTGGATAGCCAAACACACATGTTGGGTTGTGGGAGATGGTACTTAGATTGACTTATGGAGAGATAAGTGGATAGGCGAGATGCCATTACAAGAGAAGCTCAATCTGGAATTGAAACACTTAAAAGTGAATGAATGCTCTTTGGACAGATTTATTAGTGATGGGAAATGAAATTTGCTGGAGGTCCAATCAAAATAGCTAAAGTATTGATTTGATATTGTTGCCAAAATACCACTAGGTAAAGGGGTTCAGGATGAACTGATATGGCAAGGAGAAATGACTGGTAAATTTTCAGTTTGGTCGGCATGGAAATGCGAAGAAGTAAGTATCCTAAGGTACCTTGGACAGTGGCGGTTTGGAGAAGTTGCCTAGTACTACTAGATGTCTTCTTTGCTTGGAGATGGAATCATGGTAAGTTGCCTCTTGATGATATTTTGAAGTCCAAGTCGATTTCTATTGCTTCTCAGTGCTTTTTATGTCAACAAGTTGAGGAAAAAAAAGAGCACCTATTTTTGAATTGTTTGGTGGCAAAGGCAGTTTGGAAGGATGTTACTACGTGGTTTGGGCTTATGTGGCCTAACCATGGATCAATTATTGACTTTCAATCATGGTGGAATAGGAAAGGTAGAGTGATCCCACTCATATTTATATGGAAGCCATTATTTTTAGTTCTGGTGGTCATTTGGTAGGTAAGAAACAAAGCATGTTTTGATAACCGAAGAGTACTCATTGACAGTATCAAAGAGTGTATTGCGAGAAATATTGTAGAACTATACTGGCAGCCCCCAGTGGAATCATGGTGTAAGGTAAATGTCGATGGATGCTGCTTGGGCAATCCAGGATTAGCAAGGTATGATGGAGTGATAAGAGATGGATCTGGTAAGGTACTGTTTGCTTTTTCTGAGTATATAGGGGTTAGTACCAACTTTAAAGCTGAAATATTGGATGCAATACGAGGTTTGGATGAAGTGGTTAAGACGGGTTTCCACAAAATCTGGTTGGAGACTGACTCCAAGTGAGTTGTGAGCCTCTTATTTTCTATCTCTATCCCATGGTTTGTTAGACACTAATGGTTGGCATGCAAAACTTTGAAGGAAAAAGTATAACTTCGTATAACCCAATGTTTCAAGGAATCCAATATGATAGTTGATAAACTGGCCAAACAATTTGTGTATGATTAGAGATTTGTTATTTGGGACATGTGTCCATCTTTTGTAAACAGTGAGGCTGTATAGGATACATCACACAAACCTCGTTTAGATTCTCCTAATTTTAAAGTCTTGAACACTAGGTTATCTTCTGCTGATGGCTATGCCGTAGGTGGGAGATAGATTTAGTGATCTCGGTCTATATTGGGTCTTGCTGATGGTAATGCCGAAGGTGGAAATATCCAATAGAGACTTGTTATTCTTTATATTTTATTTTTAATCTACTTGTTGACTTTTAGCAAAAAAAAAAAGAAGTTCTCATAAAACTTTAATATAATTTAAGATTTTTTATTTTTTTTTATTTTTTATTGTAGACATACAATGAGCCCCACATGATAATTTGGACAACCTTGGTGCGCAGATTAAATTTAAGGTATTTTCGTCTAAAGGTCATCATAAAACTTTAATATGATTTAAGGTTTTTATTTTTTATTTTTTTATTTTATTTTTTTATTGTAGACATAGAATGGGCCCCACATGATAATATGGACAACCTTGATGCGCAGATTAAATTTAAGATATTTTTGTCAAAAGGTCATACAAAATTGATAGTATTATCCCACTTTCATTTTATAGGATGTCAAGAATAAAAAATTATGATTAATCGAGAAGTGTCACTGCAAAAGCGAACTGTTTTTTTTTTTTCAAGTAAAGTTAACCTTCTTTATTATATTCCAAAAAAAAAAAAATGTCACTGCAAAAGCGAACCTTTTTAAAAAAAAAAAAAAATCATACATCTATTAGAAGTTGTTATAGAAAGATTTAATATAAGGAAAAAGACAGTTACATTCTTGTAATTTATCTTAATGATAGTTGAACACACAAGTTTTAAAAAAAGACAAATGTTTTTCTTAAAAATTGACCAATGATAGTTGAACACACAAGTTTTAAAAAAAGACAAATGTTTTTCTTAAAAATACTATTAAAATACAAATAAACCCACGTTGTTAGAAATATTCCATTAGATGCTAACAGTGGGAGTCTAATATTTCCTTAATAACCAAATTAACCCTTTACAAGGGTGATTGATTGAAAAAAAAAAAAAATTGAGGGAAGGAGAAGATGGCGGTGGGTTTTCTCTTCACCAAAAATAAAACCCAAAGAACTTGAAATTGAGATCTTCAACGACAAGAAAATGGGCAATAGCGGTGGTCTTTCCCATTTAATCTCTCTCAAATTTCTTGTAAATACTCCGATTGAATGAGACAAATAAAAAAAAAAAAATTCAGTGCTCTCTCGTTATCTTTCATTTTTCTATGGTCAATCTGTCTCACCAATAATGGACAAAGATGATGCAAATCCGAAGTGAAAGAGACAATGACAGATCAGAAGGGAAAGAAAGCCCCAATAATCTTCTTCTCCTTTATCTTTCTATCTAGATTTTGTCGATTTCATCCAGATTTCAACAGAATAGAAGGGAAGCTATGAAATTTTCTGTTACCTTACTTTTTCAATTTTTTAAAATTCACCTTCAATTAAGAAGGGAAACTCTGCAATTTTGAAGTTGCAGAGGCATGATTTTCCGATATAAGCAGTGCGGAGAGATTAGAGGCCCCCTGTATCATCGTTGAGGCAATCCCCACGACACTGAACAGAGAGCTAATTGAAAAAAGCTTCCAGATCCAAACACAGTAATGCCCCTAAAATCGTAATAAAACCAGTAAGCTTTCAAGTTCACCTTGGTAAGTCCTTTCTGGCCGGGGTGCAAGTTTTGACTTCAGTAATTGGTTTGCTGCCGATTTCGTTCGCCACCTCCTCCTTCCGTCGTCGTTAAAGAAGCTACAAAACTCTAAAACTCATTTGATATCAACTCAACTCCCCCCCCCCTTCTCTCTGGTTTTAGGGTTTAAGGGAACATGAAAATGGGAACTTTTCGGCGACAGTTGAAGGCTATGCTTTGGAAGAATTGGCTTCTGAAAAATCGTCATCCTTTTGTTACTTGTCCAGAGGTTAGTCCAAAAATACTGAATTTTTTTGAACTTTCAAGATCATTCTAATTTTATGGGATAATTTTTTTTCCTGATATAATTTCTGTATCTGTTTTTGAAATCTGTTGTTAGAATTGATTAATTTGAGTAAATGATGTGTTAACTTATCGGAGTTGATGAGTTTTGAGTGGAAATGCTTCGTAAACTTACAAACGCAGTCTCGTTATGCTTGAATCATTTTACGTCTTCTTCAACCTTCCTTTGTTGCAAGTCCAGCTTTTATGTCTCGATGGCAAACCCTATGTTATCGCTGGAGCTCAGACAAAGCTGAGAAAAAGGTATCTGAAATTTGCTTCGGTAAGAAGGAAGAAACTAGATTCCAATTCATAGGTTGAATTCGCTATTATCAGAAGTTCAGGGAAAATCTTGGGCATCGAAGCCTTAATCTCCCAAGTCATTTGGAAACTCTGTAAGTTGTTTCATGCTTTACTCATTTCGGTTTATTTTTCCATTCACCTTTTTTTATTTTATTTTATTTTAATATTTGTATATATTTTTCATCAAATTTGTTGATCGACCTACAAATATTAATACATTTCTCCTTCTTTTTTTTTTTTCTTCCTTATCCCCTCCTATTTTTTAAAAAAAAAAATTATTTATAAAAAATTTATTTTATTTTTTTTTTATTAACCCCTTTTTGAAACCCTTTTTAAAAATTTTTTTCTTTTAAAAACGAAAAAAGAAAAAAAGGGGAGGGGGGGGGGGGGGGAAAAAGAAAAAAAAGGAAAAAAGATGGGCTCGGGGGGAAGGGTGTTTCACAAAAAATATAACTTTAACACCGTTAAAAATTGAGATTATTTGTTTTTTTTTTAAAACTTAAATGTTCAACTGTCATTAAGGTAAGTTATAGAAAAAGTAACTATCTTTTTCTTTTTAATATAATATGACAACTATTTTTATTTATTTATCTGGGTAGAAGCCAAGCCAAAACCAATTCAACAAGCTCGTACTAAACTCTATTATAAAGATTATTAATTGGGAAAACAAAACCTCTATTATAAGGATTATTAAAAAAATATTTTTAATCATATTCAGTTATGACTTAAGATCAAATCAATATGTGACACAATCTTCTTAATATATTATTTTTTTTAGCAAAATGAAGGGTATTATTGTATTCTATAATTTTTTTTCCTTAACTTTGGGAGAGAAGGAATATACATTTACAACGATTTGTGTCTTCGTGATATCACCCATCATAAACATGTGAGTATTTGTAATGTCTTTTACTTTTATTTTTTATTTATTATTTATTTTATTTTAGGGTTTAATATGTAAATCAAAACTTATGGGCCTACAGTCTCTGTAGTTGTATTTAGGCCGTTAAATGACATCAATGCACGTGCAAACGCGACTGCGGGAAATTCAAGTCAAAACTTGTGGGGGGATGGAAAGGAGACTGGCGAAACCACAAATAAATTAAGCGGTAGAAACCGAGGTATATTCAATGTTAAAAAAATTATGTAAGACAGTATGAGGCATCTTATATTTGAAATAGGAAAATGAAGACTGCCAACCTGTGTGTAGTCTGCAATTGAGCTCCTCTCCAATGGATTCAAATTTTTTTCTTCGGTAGAAGGGTTCTGCAGCTGATCCAAGGGGTTGGGGACCAGTTGATCTGTCTATCAATACATAGGGAGGTGGATCGACTGAAATCCCGCCCTTGGCAAACGGCAGATCGGCAGGAGACGATTTGGTTGTCCTCTAATTGCCCAGCAAATTCTCAGAGAGGGCCTAGTTGGCTACCATGTGGCGGTTGGTGATCCAATGGCTGCTACAAGCTCAACTTCGTTTAACTCTTTAATGACCCGGAAAAAAAAAAACCCATATTTGAGCTAGATCAGATGCAACCTCAAGATTTGATAGTCGGCCTGCCCATCAATACATAGGGAGGTGGGTTGACTGAAATCGCGCCCTTGGCAAACGACAGATCGGCAGGAGACGATTTGGTTACCCTCTCCAACGAATAATTGCCCAGCAAATTCTCAGAGAGGGCCTAGCTGGCTACCATGTGGCAGTTGGTGATCCAATGGCTGCTACAAGTTCAACTTCGTTTAACTCTTTAATGACCTGGAAAAAAAAAACCCCATATTTGAGCTAGATCAGATGCAACCTCAAGATTTGAGAGTTGTCTGAACTCTTTGCAACTCGATCTTGAGGATATAAGCCCTAACACGACCTCTGATCTCTCTGCAATTTGTCTCCTAACACGATCTCTGATCTCTCTGCAATTCGTCTCTATGCGATTTAAGTCCTAACTTGATCTCTCTGCAATTAAGCCTTATTAACTGGGCTCTCACGGAATCTCTTGTGCCGTATCTTGATCGTATATCTTATTTAAGTTTTTTTTTTTCTCATGGAAATCTCTAGTGCAACAAGGATTCAAATCCTCTCATGCCCCTCATGGTGGCATAAGAGGATTTGAATGACTTTAGTTTACTGTGCCTATATACCGATGTATTGATATACACACACATTCGATGATGGCATAGTAAACTACAACTATTGGTTTTCCTCATGCCAACATGAGAGACATGAGAAGACTTCTATTTGTGCAACAAGCCCACTTAATTCTTCGATTTGCTGCGAGTTTGTCTCCCAGGCATTGAAGCAAGTATTGGGAAACCATTATGTTTGAATTAATATTCTCACCATGGGACTGCAACTTTTGTCTTACATTACCTTATTGAATGCATGAGAATTTGTTCTTACTCGAGAAGCATATATTCACTCTTCCATACTCAACCTTAGCAACCCATGTGACCTCTGTAATTTAATCTTCACACTTTACCCAAAACTTCATTTATCACAAGTAGCAGAGATATGAGTAATCTTATATTTAAACAATCCTAAAGTTCCTAATATCATAGATCAGATCCTCCAAGGAAAGGCGAGGCCAGTAGATTCTAATCATTCAAACTGGGCATTAGTAAAAGTCAAAGCTGCAGGTGATTTTTTTTTTGTTTTGTTTGCTGTACGATTAAGTTCATGATATAGAAATGACACAGTTTTCCCTTTAAAAAAAATCTTAGTATTAGTAGAAACTTGGATGAGATCATGAGAATGTGGAATCCTCTTCTTTTTTTTTTTTTTTTTTTTTTTTTTTTGAAGTTTCTAAGTTTATGAGGACCATGTGAATAGGAACTAAGAAGGGTCTTGTTCTGTAGGATGAATCTCATTTAGATATGATACTGAAAATAATAAAGTGGGGATTGTTTCCCATCCATGAGTTAAATAGTTCAGCTTTCCAAGTGACATTGTTCTGGCAGACACCAAATACCACTACAACAAAATTGATTTTTGGCGATAGGAATTGGCCATTGAAATCAAATTCCCATGGCCAAAAGCTGTTTTAGCAGACTGGATTCAGATTCGTGTGGCTAAAAATCAAGGAGTTCAGAGACAGGCCCTAAATTCCCGTGGCCAAAATTATTTTTGACAACAGAAACCAAATTCCTGTGGCAAAAATAATTTTTGGCAATGAGAACCAGATTCCCGTGGCCAAATACAATTTTAGCGACGGGAATTTAGATTTTCATTGCCCAAAATCAAAGACTTCAGCGGTAATACATTTTTCGTGGGCAAAAATGTAGTATTTTACTCGGCGGTAATACATTTTCCGTTGGTAAATATAGACATTATTACCAATAGAAAATTTATTACTATTGGTAAATATCAACATCTTCCACCACGGGGACATTGTTTCCATGACTAAAAATATAATATTTTAACCACGGAAATTTATTTTTCATTGGAAAAAATATGGATTTATACCCATGGCCGCTACGCTGACAGAATATATGAAGAAAACAGGTTCATCGGTAAATATAAACGATGACGGAAACCTATTTTTGACGACGGAAAATTTTCGTTGCCAAAAATGAACATCATTGTAGTCACAGACGGTATTGAGCTGAGAAACAAAAACAGAATTGGAAGACCCAACCAATGCATATTGAACTGCAATTGAGTTTCTCTCCCATTTAGGTTTCAGGTTATCTTTTCACCACGGGGTTGGAATTTTTGTCTTATATTACCATCATGGGTGATTGAATGTTTTTCATAGATACACAATGTACTAGTAATGCTGTCAAGACAGCTGATTTATAGACCCTTATAACGATGCATTATAAAATTTGTGTTGATGGTTGATTTGTAGTAATATTTGATGCTTTGCATATGCTATTGAATGTTTTTTTTTTTTTTTTTTTTTTTTTTAATGTCTGAGTCATGTCTTGTATTTTGTGGGACTCACATATTTATTGGACTTGTATTTATTGGGGTTAGATTTGTGACCATTACATGTACAAAGGTAAAATTGTAACTGCATAAGTGGAGTTTCTTTGAAACCTATATATTGTCTTTATGGGGTTTGGTAGAGAGAGAGAATGAAACATTTTATGAGATGAAGAGAGGTGTATAGTCTTTCTTGATAAATTAAGAAATTTTCTAATTCTCTTGGTATTCCATATTAAGTGCTGATCAATTACAATAAATCCTCTTATTATGTGATTGTTTGATTTTTCATTTTCTCTTATTTGTGCTTTTATCCATCCCCAACATGTATCACTATTTTAAATATAAAGTCCCTAATTCTTATTTGATTCAATGATAATTCTGAAGAAAGAAGAGTCTCTGCGATTGGAACTGAAATCTAAGCAATATTATGGATGGTTTTTAATTGTACCATACTTCAGCTCCCCCGGCTATCCCAGCTTGCTTTACTTTTGACCAATTGTGACGAGGCAGTGCCTGGACCATGTTGCTTTACTTTGAGAGTAAGAGGGGCTAGAGAGAGAGAGAGAGAGAGATTTTTAGATGGTTCAAGATTTATTAACTTTCTTCTAGGTTTGTTTGTCAGAGTTAACAGCAGAAGAGATTCTGAGTTCTATGTTCTGATGCTGTTACCTCTTCTTGTAAAAAAACCGCAATAGACAAATAAAACTTAATGTAAAATTTAAATCAAGAAATATAAAGACAGAACAAGAGATTAGGATATATTAGTACCTTTAGATTGTGTTGGGTAATTCTTTTGGAAAAGAATAGAAAAACTGTTCAAAACAACCAAGAACAGTCAAAATGCGTTTGGCAAATCTGGTTTGTTCTTCCATTCTCAAAGAACGAACCAAATAAAAAGAACATTCAAGAACACAAATTGGAGAACATGATTTACCATGTTTTTCAGTTTTTGAACAGTTTTGAAAAGAACAAAAATCTAAAATTGTGCTCGGTAAACCCATAAAACCAACCACACCATTTCTACCTACCTGTTCGAACTTCGAAGAAGCTCCTTCCATGTTAGTTCTCTACAACCAGCAGGTATTTTCCACTCATCTCTCTCCATCTCAAACTCTCTTTCTCTCTCTCTCTTCTTGCCTTTGTACTTCTCCTCCATCTCCATTTTTCTTCTCTGAATTTCTTTTACAGGTTCGTAGGAGCTCCTCCTTGTTCGAGCGTTAGCAGCAATTCACGGTTCTATAAGTTTCATAAAGTTTCCGCCATCTCCATCTCTACAAGTTTCTTCTTCCTTTGTTCAAGATACGGTCACCTCTCTCTTTCCCTCCTCTCTCTCTCGCTCTCTCTCGCTCTCTCTCTCTCTCTCTCTCTGTCTAGATGCCTGGGGATTTCTATCTAAATCAGTACCTAGGGTTCACAACATATATTTGCAGAAATAGTTCGGTACTTAGGGTTTTCACAACTACTGAAATTGAAAGGGATTTCGATGTAGATGGTGACAGGTTTGTTTTACACTTTTTCCTTATTCTCAATCTCAGCTTTAAATCAGTCTTTCTTAGGAAATTTGATTAGATCCAGTTAAATCTATAAATCGATTATTTGTTTCTATTTCTTCCATTATAAGCTAAGAATCATCAATTCCCTCAAGCTTGTGACACCCTTGTTCTCTAACCAATTTTCAGTTTGTTTTCTGTGATCATCTCCCTCTCCCCTTACTGCATATAATCCATTAAAATATAATATATCAGCTTCTGTTTACATTCCCTATTGAATTTTGTTTCTGGAAATCTGATTCTTATTGCATAGAATTGTAGTTCTTGTTGCTTGCCCCGTTTTTGTGGGGTCACTAGGATTTCACCTCTGCACCACAGTTCTGATCGCAGGTCTCAGAAATCTTTTACAGGCTGCTCGCATTCATAGATCTGAACACTTGACCTCGATTTCAAATCATTCTGACTAGTTCAACTTATAACTTTTCTCCTTAATTCTTTAATAATTAAGTTCCCTAGTTGTTTCGCTGTTATTGGAGGTCCTATACAGAAAATCATCCTTAGTTCTATTCTAGAGCCTGAAGTTTTTTCAGATTTGCATTACTTGCCATCAGTACTATTGGTTTCACCTCAATTTTGAGCTAAAGACTCCAAATACACAAGAGCCATGGCCATGAAGGGAAGACGAGAATTTTGGTGGAAACACTGGGCCGGGCCAGTCCAAGATAATATGGCTATCCCTCCTCTCTATCCCCACCCACCACCCCCCAAAAGAAATCATTTTCCCTCATTATTCTGTGCTCAACATATAATTTATCACATAAAATCCCACATACATTTCGGGAATTCTGACTCTTTGAATGAGATGAACAAACTATTGGAAGCCAAAGCAAATTTTGAAGGAGTGAGATAATTAGTTTCTCTCACTAAGTTTGCATACATGATTTGCTTGTACAATCAAGCAATCTTTCCCTTTTTTGGTTGGGGGTAAATGACCAGACCATTTAATTACATCTAAACTTTGCTTAAACTGTCATTTTCATCCAGTTAAGTGTAGTGTGAGTCTCTTTCTCTTGTGGTCTTGCAATCATCTTTATAGGACCTTGCACTCACTTTTTACTGTCATTCTTGTGTCAGTGCCTCTTTGCCTATTGCATGTAACTGAGTTCCCTTCGATTCATTGATTGTAGTTTAATCCTTCCTAGTTGAAGCCAAAAAAGGATATAGTGAGCCCGAAAACTTGAGTTTAAAGCATAGAAGGTAATACACGTTGTTTTGGTTTTCAATGGTTTGGATCTATTAAAGGAGTTCCATGGTAGGATCAAGATTGTAAATTGGTCTAAGAATTAACTTCAACTAATCGAGGTATTTGCTTCATGAGCAGCATTACATTCTCTAATGCAAGTTCTACAAACAGAACATCTAATTTTGTTTTACTTTTTGACTTTTAGTTTCTGTAAGTTTCATATGTGCATGAAGGAAATGGGTCAAATTTTTTATCCCTATTACAATCATTCTGTGTCTATTACAATTCCTCGTTGTTGAAGATTCAATTGACACATATGTCCAGTTACAAACTTTTAGTTCACTATTTTTCACCTTCTTTCTTCCTTTGATCTATTGAAGTCCGGATATGGAAGAAAAATACATCTATTCCTCTACAATTTCTGTACATCCTCTTCGGCAATAGAGAAAAAGCAAAAGCTTTAGTTATTCAACCAAATTACCATACAGGTAGTCTCACCATACTAAAATAATTTGGCATCTATATTTGTGCATCTATATTTGCTAGGTTTGAAATTTTTTTTTAAAATGGGGTCATTATTTTCTAGGCAAATCTTGTAGCCAAGGAACCCTTTTGTGTTAACTCTTTTTGCTTTCAATTCTGGTCCTTTAGCTATAAGATTTAATTGGTTGTTTAGGATACAAATTCTCCTACCTTAGTTGACATATTGTAAATTTTGGACTGGAAATAATATGCATAAAATTTTGGATTGTATATACTCATTCCGATGTTTGAGTTTCATTAGAAGGTTAATTAACTTTGGTTCAAAGAAAGTAGTCATAGAGGTTAAAATGTAATGAAATTGTGTATGTGATGTGTATGCGAGTCTTTAGCTCAAACAGGTAGAGCACTTGGGGATTCTCCAAGAGATGGTGGTTTAAATCCATCATTTATTAATTTTCTTGTGTTCTAAATTCTTTTGTCATGAATCGAAATGATAAAAAAAAAAAAAGGGGTTTGCAACTATGGTTGCATCGATATATTTTTTTTTTTTGAAAAATTTTATTTTTTGTTTTTTCAACTTATCCCCATCCACCTATAGATACAACTTATAATTAAATGGCATTACCTTATAATTTAATTTGGCAAGACATTGGTTTGTTTGTAATTTTGCAATATTTGAGTTATTTGGAAAAAAAAAGTTTTAGAACAAATTTACCAAACAGCAAATTGATCAGAACAATGTTCTCAGACTAGTTTTGCAACATGTTTGCCAAAAAGAATAAGGCTAAAAGAACACTATTTCAGAACAGAACAAAAAAAGACCATCTCTTCCGATTCAGAACAAACATTTGATTATCTTTCTAATGGATCAAAAGACCAATGACGTTTCCATTAATAATAAAAAAAAGATAAAAATTGTATCCTGGTGGAATGTCATCATGGGCATTTTAGTGATTTTACTAGATCATCTTTTCTAAATTAAAAAAATCATAAGATGAATGTAAAGCCTATTCTGTTGCGCATCCATAGAAATATAAGGAAACTTAAGAATCTAATTTAGACTTCAACAACAGGACTGCACAAGGGTCTTCCTTCTTCTTCTTCTTCTTCTCATTTTCAACTACGGCTTGTTTCCTTCCACAAGACTTCCAATTTGAATATAACCCACACCCACCCACATGAATCTCTCTTTCTTTTTCTTCTTCCCTTTATCCTTCCTTCTTCCATGCCTCCAATGAAGCCTCATCTGCATGGAAGGATATACAATACAACAAAACTAATTCTCTTAGCCGCTATTGCCCTACTTCTCCCCATCATCCCTATCTATCTGTATGATAATCCCTACTTATTGCCAGACCTTTCAGAGAATAATCCATCCTCATTCACCTTTGTTTCAGATAATTTGCTTCCATCTCCTTCATCTTCTGGTACCAACAATTCAAATGAGACGAAGGCAACAACAGAGAAGACAGAGAAGCCCGATGATGATGATGATGATGATTATGATCCCGATGACTTGTTAGAGACAACATTAAGGCGGAGCTGCAATGTGTTTAAAGGTGAATGGGTTCCTTTTCCTGAGGGACCTTACTATACTAACGAGACATGTGGAGAAATCTATGATCATCAGAATTGTCTCAAGTTTGGGAGGCCTGATACAGGTTTCATGAAATGGAGATGGAAACCTTCTGATTGCGAGCTAAAACGTTTCAACCCAGTATGGTTCTTTAAGATTGTCAGAGGGAAGACCATGGCTTTCATTGGGGATTCATTGGCAAGAAACCAAATGCAGTCGCTTGTATGCCTCTTATCTCATGTGAGTGCTTCTTGATCACCTTCCAAAACCAATTAAAGTTTTTTAAGGCATTTTTTTGTATGGTAGATACGCACATACACAAGAATAGATCACCTGTAAGTACTTGTATGCTCCTGAGGATTTCATCACCATCTATATCTAGTGGGTCCCACACCATATCGACGGTGATGAGATCTCATGAAGAATACATGTACATGTAAGTGATCCAAACTCTTTTTTCTACTGTAGATACACACATACACGCAATGAACATGCAATGAACCTAATCCCTTCCTCTCTTGTCGAAGGTTGTAAGTTGATCATCAATAAAGCCAGGCCCATGCATATCCATAATTGTTGTATGGGGGTGTCAACTGGGCCTAAGTTCATTCTTGGGAGTTCATATCACCTGCATGTACTTGTATTTTTCATGAGATTCCATCAACATTATTGTGATGTAGGATCCATCTCTAGAGTGTGGGGCCTACTAAATATGGACAATGATGGAAATCTATGGAGTGAACAAATATATACAAGTAAACTATTCTCCACTCCTGGAGGATACCCTGTCAAGGAGAGGATCCGGCCTCCATGGGCAAACCCAGCCCACATGGAGATTGAAGTTCAGGCCCTACAAGACCCAGCCCATTGGATAAAATTACATACTCCTGTAGGACAGCAAGATGGAGAAAAGTCCTCAAATGTGAGCTAGAACGTACGTTGGGTGGGTCCTGGAGGGGATGTAGCAAGATGGTCCTAGCCATTGACATTTTTGCATGAAGCCAGCCTGAATACATACACCTTTGGATAAGTGATAGGCTCGAAGTCTATAAGAAAAGCACATCAGTTACTGCCAACAAAAGGAGAGGGTAGAACCAATAAGAGGTACCATGGAGGCATCTGGAGAGGAGAGACAGACAGAAGTGTGGGCGTAGTTCCCACTATGCTATTCAGATAACATTTACCTTAACTCAAATCAGTTTAGCTGTATGATGTTACGGTATGGTCATAGTTGAATAGTCCCCCCAATCCACCTTGAACTGGGTTATTATCGTTTTTAATTGTTGGAGTTTCCAATCGAAGATCCAGCGGTTGGAGTTAATCAGGCACACCTATTGATGTATTGGTAGACGCGCCAGATTAACTCCAACCGCTGGATCCTCGATTGGAGGCTCTAGTGATTGGAGACGAATATGACTCCCTGAACTATATTCCTAAATCAACCATCGTCTGTCTTGGCCTATATTTATGTTAACCATCTCCACTATTTTTGAAAATAAGTATCAACATACTATTTTTGAAAATAAGTATCAATATTCCCTCAGTCCATTAAGTGGAGACATGAATTTACGAATTGTAACTAATGTTTTCGATTCCAATATTATCTTTGGGATTGTAAAATGTTATTTTTACTCAATTGAAACCCTTTTTTTTTTTAGATTGAAAGAAAGGTTTTTCTGTTTCATGTTTCATATTCACTGTTCCCTAGATATTCCTCAAAGCAAGTCCTCTCATTGCGGGCCATTAAGGTAGGAATTAGAGTTCTTTTCTTCGATTTTCTTTTTTTTTTGGGTAGTCAGAGCCCTAAGGGAATTGATTTCACAATCTTCTCATTTTAAAGTGTTAATTTTTACCAACTGAACTATGGGGTCTCCGGTTTCATTGTTCTTCTGTAATTCTTTGCCCAATCTGATCTTGGATTGTGTGCACTTTGACACCCCAAGCAGCTCCCCGCAGTCGCCGCCCTGCAGCCTTGCGGTGCTACGGCTTGGCCATCCCCAGCTTCCTCTTCCACTCTTCCACTCTTCCACTCTTCGTTGAATGACACTTTTGACGATGTTCCCCTTGGTCGGGACTATCTACCATGTTGGGACCAAAGTTGCCATCAATGACAGAAAGTGCTTTTGCGGCCATGGGGTTTGATATGTCACTCACTGCGCACACGACGCCGTTTAGAACGACACCATCCCAGTAAATTCCTACGAAAAAAGTAATAGGTGTCATTCGGCTCTGTCTTGTGGGTCCGGGGGTTATTCCAAGTAATCACCCCCAGGTCAAATAAAAACTGGAAGAATCTCAGAGTGGAAGGTTCACGACAACGGAGGAAGAAGATGATGAAGGAATGGATATGGGCCCAGGAATTGGGTGAAAGCTGGGTAGGGGCCAAGCCGTAATAACCCAAGATCTCGAATAAGAGAGGGTAACAAGGGAAGCGAAAATCGGAGAGGAACATGTTGTAATTTATCACCATCATATGAGAATAAGGATGGCAGACTCGATCTTCGGGTTCCGAAACTATCAGCTCAACGGAGTCGAAGGAAAGAAGCCCTAAGATCCTGGAGTTTGGACTCAGTCATTAGGGGTTTCATGGAAGATGCCACACAGTAAGGACCGGTCTCACTAGAGGCACTATGGGGAGGACTGTCGGGGTTACCACTTAAGCTACCCTCACCCTAGGTAGATCGCTTGATTTGCGATCGACGCAGGGTAGGCTCAGAGGCACAGCTGACAATGGCCTTATCGCTAGCCATGACTAGTTAAAGGTGAAATAATGGAAATCAGAAAAGAATAAAGGTTGGAACTTACTCGAAAGACAAGCATATCACCGAAAACCCCTTGCGATGAAGAAAGAGCACTCTGCGCAAGATCAGATACACCGAATGGAAAAGCTTAAGACAATGTAAATCCTCAGAGAACACTGTAGACGTTCAAATGTGAGGAAGAAAAACAGAGAAGAAGGTGAGATTTTATAAGTTTGCTCACAGTCGGGTCCCATATGGTAGTCATGATGGTTTTGAGCGGTGTGACCATCATTCAAAATCATAGATATGACGCTTGGACAGGGAAGCGATGCATGAATGGTCACAATGGATGAGAAATGGCCGGATTGATGTCGATAGATCGAAATGACGGTTCGATCAAAACAGAAACGTTGCCAGGTGCATTCAATCAGGGCTCACTCAGACTGTTACGAAACGTTACATATGTTGCGCACAAGGGAAGTGAGCATTCAAATTTTGAGAAAGTGAAAGAGAAGGTGGCTCATAACTACTGTAACGGCAGGAAACCTGCTGAGATATATCTGCGTGCGGAAGAAAGAAGTGTTTTCCCCCTATAAATGTGTCTCCTTCGGTCGAAACAACGCAGAAGAGGCAAATGGGTTCTGTTGGGGGAAAATAATAATGAATACAAATTTGATCGTCAATTGAGAATCTAAGATGATCATCGAGAAAAGGACACGTGGCATGCATCTAAGGCGCGAGGTATGAAAAAAAGAGATGTTCAAAAAATAAACTTATATTCGACCCCCCAGGCTGATCCAGACATGATGGGACAAATTGATGGGGGTAGCTGGGCATTTAATGGTCTGCCATTAATGTCCATGAATACTGACACCAATCATAAATGCCAAATAGACAGATTTGACTGGCTAGATCACCATATTGTGGACTGAATCAGCAAAAAGCAAGATCGGTACTCGATAAAAGTGTAAGGACAGAGATAAGCATAAGAAAATATGGAGGACATGGACTATAAGGGGGTCGAAGAAGGCTAAAGGGGGGTTGTAAACGGCTGACAAGACGTCCTGGCACAACCTAAGGGGTCGTAACCCCTTGAACCTATTGTTTCCTAGGTGGCTGATGATCGAGATAGTGGTAGGTGTGGAGAAGCTTGTCTGGGAAGCTTCCTCTTGAACTTATATATAGCAAAAAGGGAGAACATCCTAAAAAAAGGGATTAGTCCTCTTCTCTTTTTACTCCCTCTATTGTTCTAAGATCTCATTTTCACCGGAAAGGAAGGGAAGA
The DNA here is from genome assembly GCA_028583415.1 of Protea cynaroides. Classification (NCBI taxonomy): domain Eukaryota; kingdom Viridiplantae; phylum Streptophyta; class Magnoliopsida; order Proteales; family Proteaceae; genus Protea; species Protea cynaroides. The sequence goes on along the minus strand of CM053268.1, from coordinate 63,919,828 downwards.
TTGTGGAAGTTCCAGTATCTCAAGGAACCCTCATTTTCAAGGAGCTCTAGTGTTCCACTAAGAGCTCCATATTGTGTGTCCTTGGAAGTCTCTAACTTTAGCATCGGAGTGGCCTTGGGGTATATCCCATCCACTTTCTTGTTGTATAGGTGTTCCAGCTACGTGGCAAGTCGGGAAGCTGAACGGATTCCACCTACAAGAGAAAGCGTGACTGAACCAAGAAATTGTTAATCTTAACCTCTGAGTAATTTCTTGGTTTATTTTTGTTCTCTCCGAAAAAGAGGTTCTCAGCATAGATGTTGCCTTGTTTATCATTTGAATTTAGTTGTTTATGTATACCATATGATCATTTTTCTTCGTCAATCCTAAACTCCCATCTTTAAAAATCACCACATGAAAATCCAGTACAATCAACAACTTCCGTTCATCGTCAAGTTTGTAGATGAAAGTCTCACCAATGCTCTTAAAACTCCAAGCAATGGACAATCCTAGATTTCAGTATCATATCGACAGCTGAATCGTCACTTAATAGAACCCTAGGTCCCGCATGATCCAAATTGAACTTTCATTCAAGAGATTCGAGACATAGGTGAGAGGAGATCTCTTGTCATAGTATAGTCGACGGGGTTTGAGGTCGCCAAGAGGGTAATTGCTGCCGTTTTTGACAATGGAAGTTGCAGATGGGACGGAAGAGGTGGAGTTATAGATGGGGACCACCAGGAGAGAGGCAAGGAAGGGAAAAAGAATGGTGGAGTAGGGGCAAGGAAGAGGTAGAGGAGGGTGAAATGCAGAGGTGGAAGGAGAAATGCAGAACCCAGCTTTTGGGAAAGAGAAAAACAGAGCGTAGAGAGGAGCATAGATGGAGAGGAGTGGTTTCCATGTGTAAAATAAAAAATTTGAGAAATGATAGGACTTCAAATGTAGTTTTTCAAACATGAGGTACTCTTAACATAGTTTTCTCTAACATTGGGTACCTCGACGATAATTTACCCGAAAAAAAAACTCACACGATGCCCAGTTTCAACAGTTGATCTATGTATATCAAGATATCTAAAGAACTTTCAAAGATGAAAAACAACTCTACGGAGTTTTACTAGGGGGTGGTGATGGAGACTATCTCAAGGTCCAAGGGTTTGGAAAATTTAAATCAGTTTGGTCTTTACCTGCTTTTTCAAAATTAGTATTTTTTGCAGCTTTTGGTGTGGCTTAACTTGGGACAAGGCCACTAAGCTTGGTTTTCTAGAGCATTTGAAGACTAAAAGGTCATTCTTCAATCTTGATTTATCTAGTCATTCATATGGGATAAAAGACACAAGAAAATAAAAAATAACCTCCTATTTTCCTTATAGATGTTTCATGTATGAAAAAACAATTTATTTCAAATAAAAGGCACCATCTTAAGGCATGACCTCTTACATTAAAATTTCATTGGACTGAAATGAAAATAATTTTCATTTCAGGTGGCAACATATCAAGCCACGAGCACCAAATTAGTAAATCTTGTACAGAGGTTTTCATGTGCGAGGCCTATTTCAGATTACCCATATGAATCACAAGGTAACATTATATGAGTACTAGCAAGATTTATAAGACTAAAGACAATATTACTAAAGCATGTATTTTCAGATTCCTTCCTTTAAGCTTTGTATTATCTATTTAGTTAGTTTAAATTCTAAAGATAAAAGAAGAAGAATGGAGAGAGAAGAGATGGAGAGAAGTATGATCGAAGATACTGTAACTTTGGGAGCCTCAATAATGTGTTGAAACCTCCCTATTGCATTCAATATATAGGAAATAACCGCTAAAGGATTATAACAATAAAAGACAACCAAAAAGAAAGAGGAGGGATGACCTATAGGGCCTCCCCCTTACAGTCAAACATTGTAACACTCCCCCCCCATCATACGCTAGAGCATATATATCAATCATTCCTAGCTTGTTACAAATATAAGTAATCTTCCCATTCCCTACATATTAGTAAATACATTAGCAAGTTATTCCCCTGTACAAACATGACATGTAGAAATAATCCCTTTAAGAAGCTTCTTACGAACAAAGTGGCAGTTGACCTTAATGTGTTTCGTTATCTCATAAAACACAAGATTCAAAGAAATATGAACGGCAGCTTGTTGTATCATACCACAGCTGCATGGAAGACCTGTGTGGTAACCCAAGCTCAGCTAATGACTATTTGACCCACATCAGCCCACACATGACGTGCCACATCACAACACTCAGACTCTACACTAGACCGAACAATAGCAATTTTGTTTCTTGCTCTTCTAGGACACAAGATTTTCATCAACAAAAGTACAGTATCCAATAGTAGACTATCTATCAATAGGAAAACCAGCCAAATCAACGTCCGAAAAACCCTCAACACGTCCATTCCGTGAACTGAATACAGAAGACCATGACTTGGAGCCTTCTTGAGATACCATAAAATGCCAATAACAACATCCCAATGATGCGTCTGAGGAGAGGATAGAAACTTCACAACACTAACCCGAAAGGCCACACCTGGACATGTCATAATGAGATAATTTAACTTTCCAACAACTCTACTATACCTCTCATGATCAGTTAGAATATCGGCATCATCAGCTATAGGTTTGATATTAGGATCCATTGGAGTATCCACAGGTTCGGACCTTAACATTATTGTCTCAATGAGTAAATCCATAACATTTTTCCTCTAAGAAAGGAAAATGCCTTTCTGTGACTAAGCCACCTCAACTCCTAAAAAATACTTTAAGCGACCTAGATCCTTAGTATGAAACTATTGCTGCAAATGAGCCTTCAAATTGTTAATACATGTACTGTCATCTCCTGTAATCACTATGTCATCAACATAGACAATGAGAATAATTCTTTCCACTCCAAAAAACATCGATAAAACACTCAGTGATCACTCTCACATCGGGACAAACCATAACTGAGAACAGCCTCTGTGAAATGACCAAACCATGCTTGAGGAAAACTGGCTTTCACTTATACAATGACTTCTTGGGCTGACACACCATATCTGACTCCCCCTGAGCAACAAAACTAGGTGGTTGCACCATATAAACGTCCTCATGAAGATAACCATGTAAGAAAGCATTCTTTTAATCCAACTGGTGCAGCGGCCAGTAATGGGAAGTAACAAGGGAGATCAAAATGCGAGTGGACGCCAGCTTGGCCACCTAAGAAAATGTATCTAGATAATCAATGCCATATACCTATACATAGCCCTTGGCGACTAGACGAGCCTTCAAACGAGCAAGAGAACCAACCACATACACCCATCGATAACCAATAGCAGACTTGCCCACAAGGAGAGGCACAAGATCCCACGGCATATGACTCTCCTCTAAGGCCAACAATTCCTTTTCCATAGCTGTCCTCCAACTAGGACTAGACAATGCATCTACAATATATTAAGAGAGGGGGTGACTCTCAATAGTGGTTAAACAATAATGAAATGAATAAGAGAAACCAGAGGAAGCCACAAAGTTCAAAATTGGATGGTGGGTACAACTCCAAACTCCCTTACGATGAGCAATAGGAATATTAAGGTTAGAAGAAGGGATACTTAACTTAAGTCCGGGATCAACAGACGAAGGAGAAGCGGTAGGAGCAAGGGATGTTGGGGGTGCCAGATATATCCAAAGACAAAGAGTGTAAACATGCTGGATGACCAGTGTAGGAAGTGGTACTTGCAAAAGAGAGAGTATTGGATGACATTATAGGAAAGCAAATCATCATCTAACTCAAACACAACAAAGGACCCATCCAGATAAGATGTGGACTCCAGGGATACATCGGTGGTAATATGTTATTTATTGGACTCTGGTTAATAGCAACAATAACCCTTTTGAGTATGTAAATACCCCGCAAACAAACCTTTGAGAGCTATAGGGTCCAACTTAGAAAGCAGGATGATGATCACAAATAAAACAAACACACCCAAATACTCGAGGATGGAGCACAAAAAGGGGTTCAGAAGGAAACAACAAAGAATGAGGAATACCACCTACTAAAATAAACGAAAGCATGCCATTAATATGATAGCATACAGTTAAAACAACATCACCCAAAAAAGATTTGGTTACCCTCATTTCGAAAAGAAGGGACCAAGTAACCTCCATCTAATAACGATTCTTTTGTGCCTCAACACCATTTTATTATGGGGTATCGAGATAGGAAAACTGATGAACCATACATTGTTCAGCCTTAAACTGAGTAAACTGACCTGAGAAAAACATGAATATAAGTTTGGAATTGATTCTGAATTTCACGGCCAAAATGCATTGAAGATAAAAAAAAATAATTTCGAACGACTTTAATTAAATAAATTGAAGTAACTCTTGAAAAATCATCAACAAAGTGACAAATACTTGAAACCTAACTTAAACACGACCGAACAACGTCCCCATACTTTAGAACGGACTAAAGCAAAAGGGTGCATGGACCATTTATTGACCCGAGGGGAATAACACACTCAATGGAGCTTCCCACACTGACAGGACTCACATCCTAAACAAGAAATAGAATTAAAACATTAATCAATCTTTTTCAAACTCTTTAAGGACAAATGACCCAACTGACAATGAACTTGATGTAGAGACAGAGCACTAGAGCAAGCAACAGACGGTGACTCCTCAAGTAGATATTGTCCCCCTTTCTCCTGGCCCCTACCAATCGTCCTCTTCATCATAAGATCAGGATAAAAGGTTACTAAATAGTTGTAAGCAGTAGTAAGCTTATTGATAGATAATAGGTTAAACGAAAAATTAGGAAAACGGAGAACTAAAGATATGGACATAGATGGAATGGGATGGATAGTCCTAGTGCCACTGACCTTGATTGAAGAGTCATCAGCCAAGGTGACACTGGAAGTGAAGGGATAAAGGGAGAAAAAAAAATACCTGGAATCCCAAACAAGTAATTAGAAGCACTAGAATCAGTGATCTAGGGATGACAGGATGAGAGATGCAATGGCATTACCTGTGTGAACAAAAGTAGCAGTGGCATTACTTATTTGAACAAAAGTAGCAATGGAAGACGAAGAAGGCTGTGAAATCTGAAATTAATTGTAATGGGCATACTCATCATTAGTCATCTTTACCATCTTTCTCTCAGATGGTGCAGGCCGAACAAGAGATTCAGAGCTGGTGGCAGAGGTAGTTTGCCGTAAAGATTCCAACAAAAACACTGGATATGACAAGATTTCCCATAATGATGATAGGTGTGAGGTGTACATGAAGTATTTGAAGAAGCTGGGGCACCAAGAGGCTGGCCACGACCAGTACAACCAGCAATACCACGGCCAAAAGAATTACCATGACCAGACTGGCAAAAACATGAGTCGAACTATCTACAAGAGTTGTTATGGGTGTTGTCATGAGAAACCCGTAACACATGAGAAAAAGTATCTGTCAAAGAAGACATTGTGGCACTGCCAAGAATCTAAAAATGAACCATTTCATACTCGGTTCCAAGGCTACCCAAAAAGACCCATAACGGCCAACTGCTCTCGTTGTTCCTACATCTTCTACACATCAACTGCACTGCCAAGAATTTTAAAATCAACAAAATACCGTGTGAGAAGACAATCTTTACGATCAGCCTGATAATATTCCTATGGCAACTCATAGGACATATTATTGTGACTAAAATATAAGACATTTAAATTATCACACAATTCCTTCACTATATCGATATGGGTAACCAGGTCCACAATAGTTATCCATAGAATTCAGTAGCTAATCCAAAATCCTGACATCAATAGTATCTCAAGTAGTGTCAGTACTAGATTTGGTTTAGGTAAATGATTCTGTTGATCTTGTCTAGTTGAAACCATCTCAATAATTTTCCGTCATTGCTGTAAATTATTAAGTCTTTTCAATTTATTCTCTATAATTTGATGGGAGAAGGAAGACACCACTTCACTCATGATAATCTTGAAATTAGTGGATTCAACCATCAATACCAAGGATAATTGAGATAACTAATCAGAAAAAAATGCTTTGTAACACCCGTCTTAGCCAATCGAGAAACAAAAAAGAATTCCAAAAAAATTAATATCAACACTTGGTTCAGCTAACCAATAAGCAAGAGGAACTCCAGAAAAAATCAATATCAACACTTGGTTCAGCCAACCAAAAAACAAAGAAAAACAAATCTGAAAAAGGCTCAAAATGGAGTCACCCACTCGATGAAATTGCAAAACTGATCTGAAAAACCAAAATTCAAGTCACCCACTCGATAAAACATCAAACCATATCTCACAAATCAGATCTCGATGCTGCCATATTTCAGACCAAATCTCATAAATCAGAATCTAAAACAGCCGTACAAAATAGATTTCTGTTCTCAAACCAGAGCTCACAAAACAGGACTCGATGCAGCCATACAAAACAGATCTCGGTTCAGGCACAATTCAGCAATAATCACCTTTTGTCTCCCACTGTGCCACACGACCCATGCACACACTATGCAGTTCTGGCACGACAATCCATCAAAACTCATATCTGAAACCCATCCGAAAATCAGTCCAATTGGTATTTATTTATTTATTTATTATTAATCAAATATCTATACAAATGGGACATTGTTCTCTTCAGAATATTGATATTTGTAATATTGATATTCGTATTCGTATCTGATTATATTCCGTATTATCCAAATGTTTATCCTAAACATACAAGATTGCAAATTGAATCCAGATTCTTAATTATCCATTTATATCTATAATTTTGAACTAAGCACCATATAAATTTATCCACTTGTGCAAGAGGCAGTTATATCCAAGAAAAAAAAATGGTTTCCTAGAACTAAGCCAAGGCAAACATCATTTTACTGTCTGCCTGAACTAAGGCAAGGTAAATTACTTCAATTTAGCTGAGGAAATCATTTCGTGGAGAATCATGGTTTCCACGTGCCATAATTTTACCTTAGAAATGGTCTACCCTTATGGTCAAGTAATGATAAAAATGTAGGCCACCATCATTATCATCCTAAGGAATGAAGGTAGCTTTCCACTTCCAAAATGGCAATAATGGAAAGAAAGATTTATTCATAACTTCATATGATCATGCAACTGGAAGGGATGCCCTTCTGCCTTGCACCAACTATAAGATAACACTTGTCAGAACTTCATTTAGGTGACAATTAATAATGTGTTTGGCATACAGTAAGAAGATAGTCAATCTGACATACCAAAATAATCTATAGCTTTTCATAATATAGTAGCGTTTTCTTCAGACAGGAACCTTTTCAGTTTTCTTCCCCTTCTTTAGTACATTAGAAAGAGTTCCCTTAGCAGCAACTAAACTAATCTGTAGTTGTGTAAGCCACCCTTATATTATAAATCTTACACATTGCCTTTGAAACTGTGGATATTGAAGATCCCCACATATTATTAAGATGCTCTAGCTGTCTCACCCTTGTGTTTGGCCAAAAGTTAAGCCATCCATTTGATTACACATAGCATAATGACATAACTAGAATGAAACCCCTACCAAACCTAGACAATTATATGGTAGTAAGAAAGAAAAATATAATTTCACATATGTAAACATGAAGTAATTAATCTGTATACTCAGAATTTGTACCCCAAAAGAAAAAAAAAAATGGTCCACAAAGGATAAAACATGGGAAAGTGTAATTTGCACATTAATTTGGCTCGAAAGAACTAGTTATGTGAGGTATATAATGTATTCATTAATCTTATGTTTTATTTTTCATTCTCAATAAGAATACAAGTACAAGCAGGTAAACTATTCTCACAAGAAATTAACTCTTCATAATTTCAGGTACCTGTAGAAGCTACTTACCTGCCAAATGGAAAAGGCAAACGATTTCTGTACACTGACTACAACTTCACCATTATATTCTTCTGGTCCCCACACTTAGTTAAAACCACAGAAGACAGATCCAAAGGTCCAGTTCCCTTTCCTCTGGTGAACCTTTTTGTAGATGAGTTTGATGATGCCTGGACAACCCAGGTCCACATGCTTGATTATGTGATCATTTCAGCCGCACAGTGGTTCTGGAGGCCATCCATGTTTTATGAAAATGGTCGGAGGATCGGATGCTTTGCCTGTAATAACAAGAGAGTTAGAGACCTTACCTTGTTCTATGGGTATAGCAGGGCCTTCCGGACTGCCTTCAGAGCTATTTATGGTGATAAGAACTTCAATGGAATAACATTTCTGAGGACCTACTCTCCTGGCCACTTTGACAATGGTGCATGGAATGAGGGTGGTACCTGTACAAGGACAAAACCCTTCAGAAGCAATGAGAAGAAATTAGAGGGACATGAACGGGATTTCTATTCAACCCAATTGCAGGAATATAGAACTGCAGAGAGTGAAGGGATGAAGAGAGGTTTGAAGTTTAGATTATTAGATACCACTCATGCTATGTTGCTGAGGCCAGATGGGCATCCTGGGCCATACGGTCATCCACCAGAAGAGCACAGAACTATCTCTGATTGTGTCCACTGGTGCTTGCCAGGCCCCACTGATACATGGAACGAACTCCTGTTACATTTGTTGAAGCTGGAAAGGTCGTCTGTCTGACAAGAAACATTAGGTGAGGAGAGTGTCTAAATGACACCTCTATAGAGGTATATTTAGAACATGCTATTTTCTTAATTTCTTTTTGTTTTATTTTCAGAAGTTTTAAGTCAAAGGTAAACATAAGAGGTTCAAATATGGGTGGAGTGTGACTCTTCAGCAGTGGAGGACAGCTTACTGAAAGGAAAACCACCTTGGTAGATGCAGCAGCAGTGGAACAAGATACAATCAGATTTGAAAAAAAGAACAATTTGTATCACACCCTGTTTTAGAAAAAAAAATTTGATTGCTGACTGTCTAACAAAGAGGACAGCAAATGAGATGACTTCTTAAACCTAGACTACATACTTAAATTTTATTGCAAGGGATGTGGTTTAGGATGCCTCAGGACATGAACGTTTTAGATTCATTTAGTTTTTTTATCGTAACAATGGTAGGATTCTGCTGATGGTAGTGCCAAAAGTGGAGTTTGTTTCTATTATTATTATTAAACTGTAACTTTTACTTCCAATATTTTCATTAATATAATCATTTGCTGACTTTTAGCCAAAAAAAAAGTTAAGGGTGAAAGGATTTTTCACAATTTTTTTTAAATGGCATATTATTATGTGGTTGTCTGGCACATTTGAATAGATATGTGAAATGACAAAAATTTATTTCATTAAAAAAAATAAATATACTTTACAAACAGGTAAAAAATAAGAATATAAATTATTTAATACCTTAAGAAGTATTAATAAGAAAATCCCTTAAATAAATGATAGATGGAAAGTGTCAGGACCCAATTTTTCTCCGCCCATGGTGAAGAAGATATTCTTCACCTTAGGATTCGGTATGGAAAGGGGGAGGAGTTCTAAATTAAAAAAAAAAAAAAAAAACAACAAAACTGTAAAGTAGGGTTACATTCATGACCAGCTTTCTCAAATCATGCAAAAGCAGCTGGCTAGGGGTCAACCATGTGAGAATTTTTGTGCGAGCCACGGTCATAGCCTATGTGTTCTAATTCATACATAAGCCAATGTTTTTAAATGCCACTGACTGCGAAGCTGACCTGTTGGGCTTATGCTTCATATGCCCCCTTAAGTGTGGGTGTGGACGTGTTGATGCTATGTGCTTTTTTTATCTTTTTTTTCTGACTGAAGGTTAATTTTTATTAAAAAAATAAAAAGAATAAAGTACAATCACATCAGCAAGAGAACCCATCTTCAGCATTACCATTGTTGGGTTGTCTTGTATTCTATGGGGTCTATATAGTTATTGGAGACATAAATAAATAAAATATCAATTATATTCTTTTAATAATTCAAACAAAATCTAATCGAATACGCATGAGTTGCACTCGCATGAGGAGTCATGCGTATCCATTAACTCTTTAGCTTCCATTGCCGTCACGTGCCCGTATACAGGAGCATTCATATAATCTTCGACAGTGATACCTGCATCATCAACTAAAAATATTCGACGTCGAAAGGGTGAGCACACATCATGGCTCAGTGAGCAAACAAAACAATGCAACAAAACATATGCATGCAATCAATTCATATCTGTGGTCTGGTAAATAAGTTTGCAATGCGCTATAGAAAGGTTCGGTGGCCGCCTCGCCTCTATGCACAGAGTGTGAAGGCCCGCCCAAAGGTTAACGTTTATTGTCGTCCCCATCTACCCTACCATGGAATAGAGATAGAGCTAAACTGCTAAGGCCCGGCCTATGACACTTCCCCTGATACTCTACCCATACCAACACGTAAGCCCCTACTAGTGAGGGCTTGCAAACTGGGCTCCCAACTAACCAATCCAAATGCCAAACAGTGTATCCAAGGCCTCACCCCAGCATCCCTAAATATGTCCATAGAGATAGGGTTAAGGCCCCCCAGCAGAGTCAGAAACTACACGGTCCGAGACCACCTCCCCTCATACACTACGACGTAATAGCTCTACTAAGGTAATGGCGATACGACGATGTCAGTGGACAAGACTTGAGTTAGAGATAGAGCTAGAGTGCTGAGGCCCAACCTATGATACCCCCCTGATACTCGCTCGCATCAAGCACACTATCCACACACATACATTCACATGTCTATTCCTATCATCATCATCATCATCATGTTATAAATAATAAATTTAAATATGCATGAACAGTAATAATAGAAATATTAGATGACATGTTAAATGCACATGACAAGCATACACGCATAGAATCAATCATGGCATTGGACTCAAGAAATAAAAACAGTTTATTATTAACCAATTAGTTTAGGTCTTATTCCCTCACCTTTGCTTGATTGCAGATCCTCTTTCAAGCTTTAAGAATCAACTTAATATCACTATTATATCACTAGAAGACCTAATCAAGTCGATAAAATTTAATTAGAATTAATTTCAAATTTTTAAAGGTTGTTGTTAACTGGGGGTCGATGCTAGGGTCAGACGTTCCATCGACCCTGGGTGCTACCACCCCTATTCTGGACTTCCCGAACACTGGGGTCGATGCTAGGGTCTGGTAGGGTCAATTCTCCATCGACCCACGTGTGATCCCTCGTGGGTTTAGTCAAAATTTTCATCCTACAATCCATTCTTTCGTGTTTGGGTCCTATGGCTTGCTTCTATAATCCATTCCATACATGTTTAATGGTTTATAACTATAGTTTATTCCTCTACATTGTTTTAATGATCTCCTCTATGGTTTTCCATTGAAACCTAACCATGGATGAATGATTTGGATTTCTCCTAGATCATACGCTCTTCACTATCTACTCTAAGGTCTTAAGAAAATTCATGGAGATGGTTTCTATACCTGAGAATTAGACTTGTTTCTCTGAAGTCTTCTCTTTGATTTTCTTCTCCACTTTCCTTCTCTTCTCCTTCTCTTCTCTTTCTCTTCTCTTTCTCTCAATCCAATTAGGGTTCTAAAAGGAGTGAAAGAGGGTTAGGGACGTCCTATTTATAGAGTAGAAACTCCCAAAATAAGTCACATTGAGATTAGGAAAGAATCCCATTGCAATTTGGAAAGTTTCCAAATCACGGTTTATGTCGGCAGACTGGGGGTCGATGAGGGGGTCGGAGATCCCATCGACCCCTGGTTCTAAATTGTCCGACCCCCGGTTAGAAGCTCAGGGTCTGACTTTTATATTGGGGGGGTCCGACCCTGCCTAGTTGGGTGTGCGACCCTCCCCCCTATTTTAGTGTTTTTGGGTCAGTTTAATACCTGGGATCGTTATCTCCTTCATGCACTTGGTCCATTGGGCTCGACCATGATGGGTAGACCTGGTTCAAGGTGGTAAGACCGATTAGTTCGATACGGGTCTTACAATTCCCCCTACTTATAAAAATTTCATCCTCGAAATTGTACATACCTTTCGAGTCAAATAAATGAGGATATTGCTTTCGTATAGCATTCTCTTCTTCCCATGTGATTTCTTTCATATCTCGACTCCTCCAGGTGACCTTAATATAATAGATATCACGGTTGCGTAGTCGTTGAACCTTTCGACTAGTGATTTCAGTTGGTGCTACTTCAAATGTCAAATCTTCAGTCAAATCAGGTAGGTCTATTGTCAAAACGTGCGTCCGATCCTTGACATACTTCTTCAATAAGGAAATATGAAATACGTCATGCACACTTGGCATAGATGGTGGTAGTGCTAACTGGTAAGATACTTTTCCACGCTTAGCTAGAATCTCATATGGTCCGACATATCTCGGACTTAATTTCCCTTTCTGTTCGAACCATTTCAAACCACGCATAGGTGATACTTTTAAGAATACTTTATCACCCATGACGAATTCAAGGTCTCAGCGTCGAGTATCTGCATATTGCTTCTGACGATTCTGAGTTGTTTTCACTCTTTCCTTGATAATGTCGACCACTCGACAAGTCTCTTCAATAAATTCTGGTCCAACAATATTACGTTTCCCAACTTCATTCCAAAACAAAGGAGTTTGACACTTCCTGCCATACAGTGCTTCATAGGGTGACATCTGTATAGTAGCCTGATAGCTATTGTTATAAGCGAACTCAGTCAATGGTAACTTTTCATCCCATGATCCTTTAAAATCAATTACACATGCTCGAAGGATATCTTCTAGAATCTGAATTGTACGCTCTGACTGTCCATCTGTCTATGGATGGATGCAGTACTAAACTTCAATGTTGTACCCATAGCCTTTTGCAATCCTTTCCAAAACTTTGAAGTAAATCGTGGATCTCTATCGGACACAATGCTTTCAGGTACACCGAGTAATCGCACAATGTTATCCACATACAGATTAGCTAACGTCTCCAGTGTATACTGAGGTCGTATAGGTATAAAGTGAGCTATTTTAGTCAGGCGGTCTACAATCACCCAAACTGCGTCAACTACTCGAGGGGTCAATGGTAATCCTGTGACGAAGTCCATAGTGATGCAGTCCCATTTCCATGCTGGTTCCAGTAACGGCTGTAACAGTCCTGCCGGTCTTTGTCGTTCAGCCTTTACTTTCTGACTATTTAGGCATTGAGACACGAACTTAGCTACATCTGCTTTCATTCCTCTCCACCAATATAATTTCTTTAGGTCATGATACATCTTTGTACTTCCAGGGTGTATCGAATAGGCGGTGGTATGATCTTCCTTCATTAGTCGGTGTCTAATGTCCAAACTTTCTATTTCAGGTACACTTATCCTTCCTTTGTATTTCAATACCCTTTCATCATCTAAGGAGAACTCAGGAGTAGTCCTACCTTTTTCGATGTCTTCTTGTACCGTTCTTAGGTAAGGATCTGATTTGATAGCTGTCATTACTTCATCAATTATATCCGGTATAATCTTCAATGCGATGAACATATTTGAAAACCGATGAATAAACCTTTGGTTGGTTGACTCACCCGGTACATCTATCACAAACTGTTCGTTATAGTAATTGAACACTCTTCCGGTAGTACACAGTGCAGCAGTGGTGCTAACCTCTTCTGGAGATTTCATCATTGCCTTTCTACTCAGTGCGTCTGCAACCACATTAGTTTTTCCTGGATGATACTGGATATCACAATCATAGTCTTTCAATAGTTCCAACCATCTTCTTTGTCTCATATTCAACTCCTTCTGATTAAATAGATAAGTAAAACTTTTATGGTCTGATTTAATCTGAAACTTCTCTCCGTACAGGTAATGTCTCCATATTTTGACAGCATGTACTACTGCCGCTAATTCCAAATCATGAGTGGGATAGTTCTTCTCATGTGTCTTCAATTGTCTTGAGGCATAAGCAATTACTTGGTTCACCTTGCATAAGTACACATCCTAATCCCAGTCCTGACGCATCAGTGTACAAAATAAACGACTGTCCTGAAATCAGAATGGTCAAGATTGGAGCGGATATCAATCTAGCCTTCAATGTTTGAAAACTCTTCTCGCACTTCTCAGTCCAAACAAACTTCTCGCTCTTCTTAGTTAAACTGGTAAAAGGTACGGCAATTCGGGAATAGTCTTCCACAAATCGTCGATAATACCCAACTAGACCTAAGAAACTTCTAATTTCTGCAACGCTCTTCGGTGCTTCCCACTTCACGATAGCTTCGATCTTGCTAAGATCCACTTTAATTCCTTCAACGAATACTACATGGCCTAGAAAAGCGACTTCCTTTAGCCAAAACTCACACTTTGTAAATTTGGCGTAGAGCTTCTCCTTCCGTAATCGCTGCAGAGCGGCGTTTAGATTCTTAATATGAGTTTCCTCATCTTTGGAGTAGACCAATGTATCATCGATTAATACAATAATCGATGTATCCAACATATCGTGGAATACCCGATTCATAAGTTCCATAAAGGTTGCTGGTGCGTTCGTCAATCCGAAAGACATGACCAAAAATTCATAATGTCCATATCTGGTCCTGAATGCTGTCTTGGGAATATCACCATCCTTAATCTTCAACTAATGGTAGCCTGACCGAAGATCGATCTTGGAGAACACTTTGGCACCTTGCAACTGATCGAACAAGTCATCGATCCGAGGTAATGGATAGAGATTCTTGATTGTCAGTTTATTCAGTTCTCGGTAGTCTATACACAATCGAACGCTACCGTCTTTCTTCTTTACGAATAATACTGGCGCTCCCCATGGTGATATGCTAGGGCGAATGTAACCTTGTCCAGTAGTTCTTGTAATTGTATTTTCAATTCTTTCAGTTCAGTAGAAGCCATTCGATAAGGTGCTTTCAATACTAGTGCGGCTCCAGGTATAAGATCTATAACAAACTCTGTAGCTCGGTCGGGTGGTAATCCTGGTAGTTCTTCAGGAAATACGTCTGGAAAGTCACGCACGACATCAATATTTTCCATTCGTGGTGCTTCCTTGGTAAGGTTGACCACAGATACTAAATACCCGATTGCTCCTTTCTCGAGGCACTTCTTAGCCTTTAGCGCAGGGAGTATGAGCTTTCGTTTACGGGGAAGTTTGGTTCCCGAAAAATTGAACTCTGCTCCTTCTTTGTCTTTAAATGTCAGCTTATTTTTGGCACACAATAGGTTTACAGAATGTCGAGCTAACCAGTCCATTCCCAAGATGACGTCAAAGTCTGCCATCTCAAGTTGGATCAAGATTGCATCCAAAGTCTGTTCATCAATAAGAACTGGACATGGTCCGTAACCTTTTTCTAATTCCACTTCTAATCCCATAGGTGATCGTACAAGCAGTTTGTAGTCTAAGGATTTAAGGGGTAGATTTAGCTTCTTTCCAAATGACACAGATATAAAAGAATGAGTAGCTCCTGAATCAAAGAGTACTCTGGCAGGAATGCCATTAATAGGTACGATACCTGTGATTTATTTTGGTTTAGTCTACATGCTCATACAATGTAATACAACTAACTAAAAAAACTTTAAGTCATACCTGTGACCACATCAGGCGATGCAGCAGCATCCTCAGATGTAACCGCGTAAACTCGTCCTTGATGTAGCTGCTTCTTGGGCTTAGGACATTCCCTTGCTATATGTCCCACTTGATTGCAGTTATAACATTTTATCCCTTTAGTAATTGGCTTTTGTTGCTGTTGAGCTACGGGAGTAGTCTTGGTTGCAGCGGTAAAGCCTTGAGCACGGAAGGGTTTGAATGTCTTGTTATTCCCTCCGTTATGAGAATTTCCAGCTGGCCTTTTTATACCTCTATTTTGCATGAAATAACTCTCCTTCTGGCTCAATTCTATAACTCGAGCAATTTATGCCACTTCATTATAGATTTTCATTTCAAGTCCCAGAACATGATCGCGGATGCTTCCCCTAAGTCCCATGACGAACCTTCGGGTCTTGGTGTTTTCCTCTTGCATACTGGCGGGTGCAAAGAAGAACAGCTCCTCATAACGCTATTGATATGCATCCACGGTCATCTGCCCCTGATATAAACTTAGGAACTCTCTCTCCATAGAATCTCTGAAACTTCTAGGAAAGTACTTCTCAAAGAATGTCTCCTTATAAATATCCCAAGTCAGTTGGGCGTGCTTTGTTAATAAATATGTCCTGGTAGACCTCTACCAATGGTTGCATCTCCTTTCAGCATAAAGGTGGCACACATCACTTTTTCTTCTTCATTTACTGTCATCATCATAAAATTTCTTTCCATTTCGTCAACACAGTGTGCCGGCCATAAAGGATCTGCTGGCTTGCCATTAAATTCTTTGGGCTTCAGTTTAAGGAAATACTCCATCAGTCTGGAGTAGTTTAGTTGTTGCAGGACATACGCCCCATACATAGGTGGTTGGTATTGATATCCACCTTGAGCTACCTTAGGATTTTGTACTTGAGCCTGCATGATGGGTTATGAGGTGCGTGGGATACTATGTTACTTCCCCCTGGAGCTGTGCTTGCCTGTCCTGCTGGCATTGGAGGTGTCTGTGCAGCTGAAAAAGTCATGCCTATGGCAGCTTGCATAGTAGCCTGTGCCTGTTGCATTTGCTGCAGTTGTTGGGCCAAGTTCAATACGACTGTAGCCAGATCTGTAGGTGGAACTGGCAGATTTGTAGGATTTGTCTGCCCATTAAGGACGGACGGTGCCGTGTTCGTATTCCCCTGTGTTTCTGGGTGTGTCTAGCTATCTTCCCCCACAGGGTGGTGGTGGTGGGATAGAGTTACGGCTTTGTCTGGTTACTCTGCGTCCAGCCATTATCTAATCTAGTAGTGGGATTGCCTGAAAATCATTGAACACGTGAGACAATCATTATATACTTCATTATCATATTTTAAAACCACTAACAAATGCAAATTTCAAAATTTTCAGATCATTCTGTCGAAAATGCTGTAATTTCACTACAGGGTCGATGGTGGGGGTCGATGGATGTCCAACCCTTAGTCTGCGACCCTGAGGAATCACTAATTCTTCCCGAGATCTGGGGGTCGATGAGGGGGTCGGAGGATGTCCGACCCAGGGTGCAACCCCTGGTTCTCTGCCAGATTATCGAGAGCCGAGGGTCGATGCGGGGGTCGATGGCTGGGTCGATGGTTTTGGTCGAATTCTTCGACCCCCGGACTAAAAATCAGATTTTTAAGTTCCGATTCTGAGTCCATTTTCCATTCTTTCTCCTCCGCTCCGACTCATCTCGTCCCTCTGAGTTGCTACAGTGACAACTTCGATCCGTTGGTGGTTTGTGCTTCCCATTTCGATGTCTACACCTCCTCTACAGGTATATCTTCTACATTTTCATGTTTTTAGGTTTCCTTACCTAGGTTTTTGCTCGTATGTCTCGTTTTCTTCAAATTAAACATTTTTCAACCGTAAAAATTTGATTTTTATTGGGGGCTTTTGTTGTTGGTGACTCAAGGAATGAAATCCCTCAAAAATATTTGAGTTTCATCGGTTGGTTATCGAGAAACTCAAAATTTACCCTTTTTGCCCTAATTTGTCGAGATTTTGAATTTCTTGAAATTTCTTCCAATCCAATCTCATTAGCTAAAATTTCCAACTATATGAGTATTACAGGATAGTTTAGGATCTATGTAAGTCCTCATGCTCACGTGTATGGGTGAAAAGTGAGGCTTTTGACCAATTTACGTCGTTATAATGTCGAAATTTCGGGTTTTTCATCTCTACTAAGCCATTATTTGTTTTTCTTTGTTATTTGCAGATACTATGGCTCGTACCAAGGTACCCAGGGTTCACGACCATCTTCGCTTTCGTTCCAATAAAGCTGAGACGTAGTATGCACACTATGCTCGTAAGAAAGTAAAGGGAGGCCGCAAGGTGGACTTGGCTAGCCTGGCCTTGTTCAATGTGGAGGGGGCTTTTGGTGATATGGGCTGGCTCCCTGTCATCACCTATGACGCCTATACCTGTCCTGACTTGGTACGACAGTTCTATTGTAATCTCCAAGTGGTGGGGGATTACAATGACGTTGAGAGGGGTAGTGAGCTCAGGATCACTAGCTATGTCAAGGGAGTTGAGATTTCCTTTGACTATCGTCAGCTAGCGGATTTGCTGGGTATCTCATATGACGGCTCCTTCGTATTCTGTGCCCCTAGAGAGCCCCAGTTCTTTTCATTACAGATGAGGGCTGAGATAGACCGTCAGCTCATCAGAGAGGATCGCTGGGAGATGAAAGCAAGTTACCTACGTTCAGATCCACGGGTGTACTGCAAGATTATTCAGCACAACCTGATACCGCAGAGTGGACATTACGAGAGGGTCTCCCAGTTGACCCAGTATCTGCTGTACTGTATATGCACTAGGCAGCCCGTCTGCCTTCCTTACATCATCATGCGGACGATGATCAGCGCTATGTTGCCCAGTCATACTGGCAACCTGCCTTATGGACGCATGATTACTACGTTGCTTACCCGCCTGGGTGTTGACTTGATGGATGAGAAGATTCAGGAGAAATCCTTCTCATCGTCTCTGGATTGGGAGGCCATCTGTAAGATGGGCATGCGGGATGCCCAGGTCAGCGATGAGGAGAGGAACGCGATGGTGCGCCCTCACACTCGAGTGGAGATGGCTGACGCTGAGGCGGCCGGCAGCGCCCACCGGAGCAGGGGTTCATGGGGATGATGATGATCGTTTGTACATGGATGTGGATGCCATACCTCCTCCATCACCTACTCATGCTACAGGAGCTGGTCCTTCTTCTTCAGCTGGTCCTTCACATGCAGTTGGTCCTTCGTATGCACCTTCTGATGACATGATGGAGATATTGCATGAGATACGAGAGGCTCAACGCATGTCTGATCTGAGGATGGGAGAGCTTCTAGAGGCTCAACGCTTGTCCGATCAGCGGGTAGAAGAGCTTAGGGATGCTCAACGCGTGACTGACCAGCGGGTGGCTGATCTCACAGCTAGTCTCTAGACGACCTAGACGCAGATAGCTTGGTTGACTAGAGTCTACACTGAGGACTATGATAGAGACTGTGAGGCACCGCCTCCCCTATCACCTCCAGCTTCTTGATGTATTTCTTTTATCTTTATTTTGTACTTCAGAGTAACTGTCCGGGTTGTGGACTGTACTCTGCTTTAGTCATGTATATATACGTTTGTTCTTCTTTTGGTTGTATATGAATTTGTTTTTCATTTAATAGATGCATTATTCTGTTTCAATTTTATCTCAAACAACACAGATGCTTATGGTGTGTTATTATTACATCTTTTAAATTTTTATCCTATCTCAGTTCACGAACTTTTGTGAAAGTATACTAGTTTCACAGATAGGGCCTGAGATGCTCTGATACCAAGTTGTCACACCCCAATTCCACACTATTCAGAATGATGTGATGAACTGCTAATAAACCAACGGTTCAACCAGGATCTCTAATAGGCTGTGTCCGTTGAAAATAAAAACCATACACATCCACATTCATAATCAGAATAAATACACAATAGCGGAAGTCTTAATAATAAATGAACTGAGAAATCTAACTGTGATAATCATAAATAAAATATCAAGTTATTGTTGTATCAACTGAGACATAAATAAATAAAATATCTAATTATATTCTTTTAATAATTCAAACAAAATCTAATCGAATACGCATGAGTTGCACTCGCATGAGGAGTCATGCATATCCACTAACTCTTCAGCTTCCATTGCCGCCACGTACCCGTACACAGGAGCATTCATATAATCTTCGACAGTGGTACCTGCATCATCAACTAAAAATATTCGACGTCGAAAGGGTGAGCACACATCATGGCTCAGTGAGCAAACAAAACAATGCAACAAAACATATGCATGCAATCAATTCATATCTGTGGTCTGGTAAATAAGTTTGCAATGCGCTATAGAAAGGTTCGGTGGCCGCCTCGCCTCTATGCACAGGGTGTGAAGGCACGCCCAAAGGTTAACGTTTATTATCGTCCCCATCTACCTTACCATGGAATAGAGATAGAGCTAAAGTGCTGAGGCCCGGCCTATGACACTTTCCCTGATACTCTACCCATACCAACACGTAAGCCCCTACTGGCAAGGGCTTGCAAACTAGGCTCACAACTAACCAATCCAAATGCCAAACAGTGTATCCAAGGCCTCAGTACCCCAGCATCCCTCAATACGTCCATAGAGATAGGGCTAAGGCCCCCCGACAGAGTCAGAGACTACACGGTCCGAGACCACCTCCCCCCATACACTACGACGTAATAGCTCTGCTAAGGTAATGGCGATACGACGATGTTAGTGGACAAGACCTGAGTTAGAGATAGAGCTAGAGTGCTGAGGCCCAGCCTATGACACCCCCCTGATACTCGCTCGCATCAAGTACACTAACCACACACATACATTCACATGTCTATCCCTATCACCATCATCATCATCATGTTATAAATAATAAATTTAAATATGCATGAACAGTAATAATAGAAATATTGAATGAAATGTTAAATGCACATGACAAGTATACACGCATAGAATCAATCATGGCATTGGACTCAGGAAATAAAAACAGTTTATTATTAACCAATTAGTTTAGGTCTTGTTTCCTCACCTTTGCTTGATTGCAGATCCTCTTTCAAGCTTTAAGAATCAACTTAATATCACTATTATATCACTAGAAGACCTAATCAAGTCGATAGAATTTAATTAGAATTAATTTCAAAATTTTAAAGCTTGCTATTAACTGGGGGTCGATGCCAGGGTCAGACGTTCCATTGACCCTGGGTGCTACCACCCCTATTTTGGACTTCCCAAACACTAGGGTTCGATGCTAGGGTCTAGTAGGGTCGATTCTCCATCGACCCCATGTCACACCCCAATTCCGCACACTTCAGAATGGTGTGATGAACCGCTAAATAGCCAACGGTTCAACCAGGATCTCTAATAGGCTATCCCCGCGTTATCCAAACTTTACACGCATCCACAATCATAATCAGAGTAATACACAATAGCGGAAAATTTATAAATAATATGAACCGAGTACTAGAATGATACCCATAAATAATATCAAATT
>CM053268.1:63665038-63898369 GCA_028583415.1 Protea cynaroides | reverse complement strand
TCTCTCATTTCTTGCCCTCTATCCCTCTTTGATTTTGTGGTTCATGTAGGACAAGCTCCAAAAACAAAGAAGAAGAAGAAACTATGGATTTTCACGAGATTGTTCTCATTTTCCTCTGGTTGCAGAAATCATACTGGGCAAGGAAGAACCTGAAATGGATATTCAAAGTTTAAGCGGGTCGGGTTGAAAACCATAGCGAAACTAGGGTTGGTCATGATGATTAGTCATTGAATGAGAATATCAAATGTAATTTTGATTTGAAGGACAAATTAGTAAATCAACATAATTTTTTAATTTTTCAATTTATAATATGAGGGGTAAAATTGTATTTCATCAATTTTAGTGATTTTCATCAGTTAGGTGGACCTAGGTGATGTTTTTGCATTCTTGTGGGTGTAGATGATGTTACCAATCTTTGATGGGGTCTATATGAAATTTTTTCTATAAAAAAATATCCTATGGGAATCCAATTTACAGTGTTTATGTTGATTTTTCTTAAATTTATTGTATCAAATTGATTGTTGAGCTATTGTGCATGTTTACATGAATGTTTAAATTTATAAAATTATATTTTAAAACATTCATGGTTAAATAAATATCCCACATGAGGTATAGATTGGGATTTGTTCATATCATGATGGAACTTAGTATGACCACTAAAGTGGCAATCTTGTTTCATTATATGTGTTCAAATTCAAGGGTCAGTGTTTGTAAGTTTTTCAGTTTGACAGTGTTCACCCAAAAATGACATTGTCTAAATTTATTTAAATTAAGGTTTGTAGCTGTTATATAAGGATTTTGGTGTTACCACCAAACTAGCAATCTTGGTTCTATCATAATATGTTCAAATCCAATATTTGAGTATTTATCAACTACAGCAAGAAAGTACAGTGCTCACACAAAAATGACACTGACATACTCTCATTTTTATAAATACAGTAAAGAACTACACTGTCTACCTAAAGGTGACGTTGTCTAAGATTATAAAGAACTCATGCACATGATTGAAGGATTTTTGTTGTAGTGATTTTCACACCCAAAAGTGGTGAGATTTTTTAGAGTCATTATCCCTAAGCAGTTATTGCACAGATATTGAGAGAACCAGTGCACATATTATCTCAAAGGATGTGTGGGTAGTTTGATTGACTTTTCAAAGATGTTAATTGGCTTGCATATATTATGTATATATACTTGCTAGCTAATTTTATTTGGTATTAATTATAGACTTGTAATTATTTATATTGTAATATAATTGTAGATATGTAATAATTAAATACCTTAAGATGCCTATCATTGGCAACCAGTTCTATGAATTGGCATGAAAATTAAAAGCTAATCTAGAACTGTTTAACCTAGTGTGAGGACAATGGGAAATGGATGATCCTCCTCGGGATGAATGTATATCCATATCGATGAAGATCAATTGTTCTGTTGGAGTCGCTACCTAGATTAAGGTCTAGGACCTCTAAAAATGTAGCCTCACCCTAAGGTAAGACTTCTATTAACTCATGACCCAATGTATCAGTTCTTTGGTTTGCAAGAGATAGGGTAAGTATTCAGGGTACGGTAATGGGAAGGTGTTAGGCACCCAAACCGCCCAATCAATATCGGCCTCCTAAACTTTCCTTAATTTCTAATTTTGACTATGCTTGGTCAACTGGATGACTAGGGTTCAACGGGGGATGTCCTAAACCAAGTTGCTAAGTTATTCTAACCTAGGGTTTAGCCAATCATGTTTTAAAGCAAATAAACAAGCAAATGTAATGTACAGTACTATACAGTGAACCGGACCAAAGATGGTTCGATCTTGGACTGAATCTGAGATGTGTAAGACATCTCAAACTGCCTACGTATTCCAATCCTGGAAATCAAGTCCAAAAACATAGTTCGAATGGATTTTGTGATTAAAGATTATGAAAGTGATTTATGCATGTGCTTCAATTAGATTTTTTTTGTTCAAGTTGAAGTTTATACTGGATGTATGGTTGATGGGTGGCTTTGTACCGTATTTGAGATTCCCAAATTGCCTACGTATTTTAGGGTGTGCCCTAAAAATCAGGTACGATGTAGTTCAAAAGGGGTGAGAGTCGGATTTGGAATGTGTATCAAATTTCTTCCATTTTTGTCAATAGGATATAGGGATGAGACCTAAATTCCTACTATTTTTATTCGGGATGTGTACCAAATTCTTTCTATTTTTGTCAATAGGATCTAGGGATGAGACTTAAATTCCTACCATTTTTATTTGGGATGTGTACCAAATTCTTTCTATTTTTGTCAATAAGATCTAGGGATGAGACCTAAATTCCTATCATTTTTATTTGGGATGTGTACCAAATTCTTTCTATTTTTGTCTATAGGATTTAGGGATGAGACTTAAATTTCTACCATTTTTGTTGTTTTTATTTTTAGGTTTTTAGGGTTTCCTATCTCTTTTCATTGTGATTTTCAATTTTTAGGGTTTCATACCCTAATTATTCTCTTTATTCTAGGGTTTATTTTGCCCTAAGTATTCTTTCCATTTTTAGGATTTCATTTTCCCTAATTATTATTTTCTTTCCATTTTTAGGGTTTCCTACCCTAATTGTTGTGCTCTTTCCATTTTTAGGGTTTTCTACCCTGATTGCTATTTTTTTTAATTTTTTAGGATTTTCTACCCTAATTGCTATTCTCTCTATTTTTAGGGTTTTCTACCCTAATTGCTATTTTCTTTCTATTTTTAGGGTTTTCTACCCTAATTGTTATTCTCTCCATTTTTAGGATTTTCTACTCTAATTGTTATTTTCTTTCCATTTTTAGGGTTTTCTACCCTAATTATTATTTTTTCAACTTGTCTCTTTCCAAGGCAAATATGGCAAATGAAAAATATTCCAACTATAGCAGTGGTAGTAATCCAAACATAGTAGTATGCATCCAAACATGGCAGTGAGCATCTAAACATGACAATGAGCATCTAAATATGGCAGTGAGCATCTAAACATGGCATTGAACATCTAAATATGGCAATGAGCATCCAAACACTCATGATAAAAAAATTCAATGGTATAAATCACTATTGATGGTAATCTAACCGTTCAGATTGCTTTAAGACACTCATGATCAAGATCTAATGGTTCATATTTCTTTAAAACACTCATTATCAAGATCTAATGATTTAGATTGCTTAAAATCACATCTTTATGTCATTCAATGCTTCAGAATTAAAACCAACATCCAATGGTCCATATTTGATCATATGATCCAAATAAAATATTATCATCCAAGGGAGCAGATTTATCAATCAATGGCTCAAGATCAAAGGTCATAATTTAATCACATGAGAATTCCATATCAATGGTTCATATTCAACTCATTAAAATTCTAAATCAATGGTCCATATGCAATTCATTAAAATTCTAAGATCAATGGCCAAAAGTACATGAATCAAATGATCAAATTAATGTTCAAAATTAAATGAATCAAATAATCAAAATTTAATTCATCATATCAACAGATTCATCATCACATTAAACAATCAAATCACATGGCTCAGATTTATTAGGGCATGTCAAGGATGTGATATTGATCAAAAGGGGTACCAATCAAAGGTTTAGTGGTATGTAGATTCATGGTGGCCAGTAGAGGGTATCGGGTTAGGTGCATGACTGGGGACGCATGGCTGGGTCTCAATGGTTTGCCGGGTATAGGTTGATAGTGAGCAAAAGTGTGGGTAAATGGAGGATATCGGGTTGGGGTCGGTAGGATCTGCTGTGTTGTAGCAGGTCGTGAATGGATGGGGGTTTGCTGCAGGTTATTTTGGTTTTTTTTTTTTTTTTTTGTAACTAATGGCCAGTCTTTTATGAATGGGAGAGTTAGTGGGAGAAGGTGGTCAATGGCTGTATGGGAATAAATGGTGAGTGGCGACAACAAGTGGCTGGGTTTGAAGAGCATGTGTAGCAGCAACGATGGAGTGATAAAAAAAATCAATAATCATAGTAGAGGGTTGGTCTCTTACCTTGGTTTTTTGCTTATTCATCTTGCTTCTTCTCTCGGTCTGCCCTCCTCTCTTCAGAACCGAAAAAAACCTCCTCAAGCTCTCCCTCAAACCTCTCTTTTAATCTCCCCCTTCTTTCCTTCTTCTCCCCCTCTTTATCTCGATCTTATTTTCCTTTTCTCGATCTTCTCCTCTCTCTCTCTCTCGATTCTTTCCTTTTTTATTATTATTTTTTCTTTCCTCGATCTTCTTCTCTTTTATCTCGATTCTTTTCTTTTTTTATTATTATTTTTCTTTCCTCGATCTTCTTCTCTTTTATCTCCACCGCCCTTTCTCTCTCTCTCTTCTTTTGGTCCCTCTTGTTTTCTTCTCTTCTAGATCTCCTCGATCTTCTCCTCTTCTCCTCTTCTAGATCTTCTCCTTTTCTGTTTTATCTCCACCGCCCTTTCTTTCTCTCTCTTCTTTCGGTCCCTCTCTTTTTCTCCTCTTCTAGATCTCCTCAATCTTCTCCTCTTCTCCTCTTCTAGATCTTCTCCTTTTCTATTTTTTATTCTACCGTTCTCTCTCTCTCTCCTCTTCTTTCAGTCCCTCTCTTTTTTCTATTTTTTTTCCTATTTTATTCTCTTTCTTCTTTCCTTCTTCAATTTCTTCTTTCCTTTTTCAATTTCTTCTTTCCTTCTTCCAATTTCTTCGAGTCCCTTTTATTCTTCCTACTTGCCTATATATATATATATACATTTTATTATATATATATATATATATATATATATATATATATATATATATATATATATATATATAAAACATATATATATATATATATATATATATATATATGTAATATATTAATATATATGATATAATATACATATAGGACATATGCATATATTATATGATATATTATAATATATTATACATTATATAATAATATATAAAAGAAATACATATATATGCACTGACATGAATTGGTCCGGATTGACAAGGATTGATTGGATTGGGCCAAGACTGGCTTGGGTTGAGCTGAGTTGACTGGATTGACTGAAATTAACTGGGTTTTCTCTTTCTATCATTTCATGGGTCATTTCCACTGTTATTCCGTACAGAATTTTTCGATAGCCTCTATTCTAAATTTTCTACGTTCACTTTGTAGAACACTAAAAATGAGGAATATAGGAGCTTGAATCACCTCATTTGGAAATAAAATGGCCAACTTATGAATTTCTGAAGTTTAAGCAAGTCAATTATGGATAATTTGGCTAATCCTTCTGCATGGGACCCTCCAGAGATTTTTACCCGAGATTTTCCACGTCCACTTTGTAAGACATCACAAATGAAGAATAATGGCCTTGGAATCATCTGAATCCGACGTAGAACAGAAAAGATATGAAGCTTTGAAATTCTAACGATAATTTTGCATGAAAGCTTGCATGGGGCCCACTGGTGACTTCTACCCGAGATTTTTCACTTCCACTTTGAAGAGGACTAAAAATAAGGAATAATGGTACTTAAACCATATGATTCAGATGTCGGATGATCAAGATATGATGATTTGAAATTCAAACAATCCAACTTACGATAATTTGCATGAAAGCCCTTGGGATTATTTATGATAATTTCAGAAACCTCCCTTGTACGTATCATCCGACTAAAATGATCATATCTTCTTCATTTGATATCAGAATTGAGCAATTCTGGTCTCATTTTGAAGATAATTCAATGACCTATGCATCCAAGTAAAATTATAATCCGTGACCTTGATGTGGACCCATTGAAATCTTCTTCAAATTCACAGACCCATTGAAAACTTTCTCAAATTCACAGTAAAAAATCCAAACTTTCAATCACCTTTCGTCCTTTTGTTGTCCACACACCAGCAGGACTTTGTTCAGTTGGAAATGGTAAAAATGGGGTGCTTACACCTAGATGTACTCAATAGAAAATTATATTCTAGTCTTTAAGGTATTCAGTCCCTAAGATCAAGTAAAAGCAATACTCAAATGATGAGGAACATTGAAAAAGAATATTTTATGTAAAATCCAAAAAAAGGTTTGATATTTCAAGAAGGGACAGAGGGAGGTTTTATTACTCAAGCCCAACTGTATCTGTTTTAATGATAATGGATGATAATGAAAGTATGAGGAAATACAAGGTAGAGCTGTTAACTATTAATGATAAGCTCAAGGATAAGTGAACATTTGTAGATAATTCATTAAAATTTATGAATGTGATACTTTAGACTTTCACCTCCTCATAAGAACTGTATAGTCAAATCCTGGTGACCTATAGTACTCAAAAGATGTAATGAACCTAAAATAAAAGAACTAAGGATAGAAGTTCAAAGGAAAGAAAAAGATATGAATGACAATGTCATAGTGCATAAGACATATCCAAACAAAGGTAAGGTGCGAGAGGGATAGAGAAACCCACAGAAAGAAATACACTTTTACATGCAATAGTCAGAAACTTTATGACAAATAATTAGATATTAAGAAAATACAAGATAAAATAGATCTAATAGCGCGCTTAAGTAGGAAAGTGTAGCCGTCTCCTCGCCGAAATGAGATGGAGAAGAGGGAAGGTAAGATGCAGCGCAGAAGGCACTTAAACTTGGGAATGAGCCTGGACGAGGGGCACCTCCCGGTGTCCCGCCGATCCCTCCTCCCCTAGTGATTGCTTAGGGACCTTTGGTGATCTGGGCTGTTTCTCCCGCTGGATCTTAGCACCCATAGTGTGACTCAGAAGGGACATAAAGAAATATTATAAAAGAATAATATTCTAAAACTTCTCTTTTCAAGGTTCATAACATGTATATATGTGTGAATTAATTAAAGGGGAAGATGACAAGATTAGAATAAATGAAGGTTATTTACAACAAAAATTTATTAGACTTGATCGACATCAAAATTTCATTTAGGACTTCTTCTCATAGTTTACTTTATGGATGTTTTTTCAAATAATAAAAATTAAGATAGAAATTTTTTTATTAAAGGAATTAAAACTATTGGATCTGAATGAGAGGGTCTGTAATATGGGAGATCATGTGATACTGATCTATTCCCTAGTAAATTTGAACAAGTATTTACAAGAGCCTGAGAATGTATTTAATTCTATAGAAAAATAATTGATATTGTAACCTATATTATTAATAGAGTGTCTAGTTAGTCAGTTCCAATTTAAGTTATCTTCTTTGGGACTGTAGAGCTGACATGATTTTATAACACTCGTGGAGAGTGATTATTTTAGGACATTAAGTTGTCATTTTATAGGATATCAAAACATATCTGAAAGATACAACAAGTTTTTTGGATAATGCTAGTTAACAGTCACACACAAGAAACTTGAAGTTTGATGAGACCACATGGAAGTGACTGTGGAACAATCAGTTGAGATAACAGAAATGTTACCAGAGTGTAATAAAATAATTATTGAAATGTTCATTAAGTTCGATACTTTAGTCAAAGTAGCAGAACCAGATGAGACAAATTTATTAGACCATATAGATCTGTGACTTCATCCAATCACATGTTGTATTTTAAAATGAATGTTTTGATGTTATACAAGATAAAAATTCCAATGGTTTTGAATAAGTTGTCAGTAATGAAATTGCCATTGAATGATTAATGGTCATAAAAGATGTGTTGTTGTTTATGAACAATAACGAGACTTGAAATTTTATACTTTTATCAATGAGTGGTTACTCATAGGCTCAAAATGACTATACAAGAAAATATGTGATTCTAGTGAGAGAATTGATTGCTACAAAGTAAGACTTGTAGCAAAGTAGAATCACACAAAGAGGAGAAATTATTGATTTTAAATCTTTGATGTCTTAGTTGTCAATTTTGTTTTTGGAATTACATCAAATAGATGTAAAGATCATTCTGATCAAAAAAATCTGAAAGAAGATGTTTATATGCTTTAAACAGGTATTATTGTAAGGGTAAAAAAGATATATTTTGTAGACTTATAAAGTCAATATGTAAATTAAACAGGTATCCAGATAATGATATCTATCGTTTGACAGAGTTGTATCTTCTTTCAATTTGGTTGAGATTATCATTGATCATTATGTATATCTAGAGGTCAATGGAAGCGGATTCATTTCCTAATTATATGTATTGATGATTAAATACTGACCTGGAATGACATGATTTACTGGTTGACACCAAAGTTTCAATGTCTGATAACTTTGAGATGAAGAATGTGTGAGTAAGTATCTTTGTACTTGACATTGAGTTTCTTCACGATTGAAAAAATAGAATTCTAGATTTGTCTTAAAGTGCATATGTTGTTCGTGTTCTCAAATGATTCAGTATGCATGAATAACAGGTAAGTTAAGGATACTCAAGTCAGTATAAAAGACAAATTGATAAAATTATGTACAATGAATGATATTGAGCATCTGCACTTCAGTAAGGAGCTTGATATATACTCAGGATTGTAATCATTTTTATATAACCTTTTTCATCGAGTGTTATGGGACGTTTTCAGTTGGATGCTGATATAGCTCACTGAACAACGGAAAAAAGGATGGTCATGCGGTATATGCAGAGGACTAATGTTTGCATTGATGATAGTAAACCAACATCAATGTTTATAATATGGTGGTAGGATTTTGTAACTCTATGCGAAGATAACAAACAAGGTATCTGGTTTAAGAGTTTTTTTTTCTGACTTGTAGGTTGTAGACTCGACTTCTAAACTTATTAAGATGTGTTGTGACAGCGGTTCAGCTGTGTTCTTCTCAAAGAATAATGACATATCTAGTATTTTAAAACAATAGAGATCAAATCTCTTCAGTAAAGGAAAAGGTCAAAAGAGTTTATTTCGTTGTAGAGCACATTTTGATAGACAACTTGATTGTAAATTCTCTGACAAAAAAATTTTCAGTAAGTCTTCAAGGGATGGTATGTCTAATATAATAATGGTTAAAAATAATTAACTTTATCAGAGGTTTGAGTGGCCAAAGATTTGAGAATCAGTGGGAGTCTCCAGATATGCTTAATCAATGGGAGATTCTTTATTTATTTTTTTTTTTTTATTTTTTTTTTACACATTGCTTACTGTGTTTGATTGTATTGTTGGGCACAGTTTTTATAACCATAGTTTTAATTAATTTAGCATTTGTATTATTGTTATTTTGCTTACATAGTTATATGTGTTTAATATGTCAAAGATTTTGGATGATATTCAATCATTGTAACAAGACAATATTCAATCGGGGTTACTGAGATAATATTTAACCAAAGAGTACAAGGCGGTATTTAGTCAAAGAGTATTAGGTGGTATTTAACTAGAAAGTACAAGGTAGTATTTAACCAAAAAAGACAGTATTTAGTCAAAATATAAAGGTCGTGTCTAGCCAAAGTATGGTATTGTAATTTTGGATTATTTAAATACCATGTTTTATTATCCATAAAAGTTTTGAGACATTTTGATTAAGGTTTTTTAATCAAGTTTGGACTCGCATGAGAGTTTACTTTCATGCATTATCTTAGGCGATTCATGTATTGAGTAGATATCTGCTGTGGCTGACAGAAGTTTATACTCCGTATATTGAGGTGTATTATTCGTTGTTGTTGTGGTAGGCTTAATGGATGTTTCAAAGTTAGTAACGATTTAGTGTGTTGGATTCTATGGCTACACTGGTTAATGATAGTTTTATAATTAATATAGCCCAAGTGGGAGATTCTTAGACTTATATGTGGGCTTAATTAATTACCTAAACCAATTATTCAGTAGGAGTCTAATTGACACGATAGAATCGATTTGATTTGATTCGTCACATGATATGAGATAGGTTTGGTAACCCTAATTCTATTGTGAAAAGGGTTTTAGGGTTAAAGTAGTATTCTATAAATACTGGGTTAGAGTCCCCACAGTCACAGTTAATCAGTTCTCTCTGCAACTATTAGTAAGAGACATCAGAATATCCTCTAGAGACTGTAAAAGACTATGATCGAGGGATTTCGATCAAAGCTTGAAGACACAGAGGAAGATCAAACTCATAGAGGTATGTGATTACATAATAGATTATATTCATTGCTGATATGAAAACTATTGTATTCTAAAAGATCTGTAGGCCAATAAATTTAACAGGGAAACCCTCTACCTAAAATAATAGAGAGAACCCTTCACATTTGTGTCATATAGACCGATGTTTCAAGGTTTTTAAAGTAAAGGTAGAAAAGCACTCTAATCTTTAATACAAAGATAGATAAGAAGCATTTTTTTTCTTAGGATCAATCTCACAGTAGCTTGTGTCAAAGCCCTTTGACAATGATTCCTTTTTTGGGGTGCACATTTGGCCTCGTAAATAAAGAGGGATATCAATGGAACTTCACAAATAGGGGAGAGTTTTTGCCTGGGGTGTCAATGGTCTTTGACACCGGATTGGTGTCAAAGAGAAAAACCCTTTTTCTTATGGGTGAATGATTGCTGAGTTGGCATTATGGAATACAGCTTAATATTTTATTTATTTTTGAAAATAGAGAAACAAACGAATATAAAAAGGCATATGAGAGTCCACTGTGTAGCTGTTAGCTCAGAGTTAAGTCTACTTCGGAAAGATTTTTTTTTTTTGTTTTTTTTTTTGCTAAAAGCTAGATTGAATTAAAAAAGAATAAAGAAATTACAAAACTCCCTAATAGGAAGCGAAACTCCACCTTCAGCATTGCCATCAGCGGAGCCCTTCCCAAAAGGGGTTACATAAACCTATACCAAGACCTGTGAGAGGCATCCCACACAACCTCAGTAGCCGCAAAATCTGGGCAAAAATTCCATGTTTATGAGGTTTTGTTATGAACAGTTTTCCTAGCCAACAAGTCCGCCACCATATTTACTTCACGAAAACAATGGGTTATTCTTATGTTACAATCACTAAGATCAAAAGAAACTTTCCTCCATTCTTGTAATAACACCCAAGGAAGATCCCCAGTCCTCATAGCCAGAGCAACTGCAAAAGAATTTGTTTCAAGCCATATATTTCTAAACCCTAGTTGCTTAGCCAAGACTAGGGGTGAAAATTTTGCCCTGACGGCCCGAGCCCGCCCAAAACCGCCCTGAACCCGGTCAGGGTTTAGCCCGGCCCGTACCCTGATAGGGTCCAATCAGGGTACAGGGTAATTTTTACCCGCGCAGGGTAAGGGCGGGTTAGGGTTGAGGCCTCGGGTAGAGCCCGGCCCGACCCTATCCGACCCTGACTTTTTTATTAACAATTTAACATTATCTTTTATGCTACTATTTTGAATTCTCATGGAATGTTTTTACTTTTTATATTACTCTATATTTCTATTATGTTGTGCTTTATTTTATTTATGTTCCTCTCTATTAAGTTATCATTAATCTTGTTAATATATTCTTTTTTTTTATAATCATTCATGTCTTATACTTGTAAATATTTGGCATTTATACGTTAAAATATTGAGTTCATGGTAAATCAGGATAAACCCTACCCTGATTTAGGATCAATCAGGGTAAACCCGACCTGGCCCGGCCCGATCAGGGTAAATCAGGGTAGGGTAGGGTTTGGTAATACCCTGCCAGGGTAGGGTAAGGGTTGAGGTAATGTAATACCCTGACAAGGTAGGGTAGGGTTTGGGTTAACATGAAATTTTTTTAGATAGAGTAAGGTTTGCAGATACCCGGCCCAACCCGACCCCGTTTCACCCCTAGCCAAGACCAAACCACGAATTGCACTTTTAACTTCTGTCATATAACATGCTCTCATCCCAAGAAAATTTGCAAAAGCATGAACTACTTGACCCCTACAAGCTCAAAAAACACCACCCCCTCCAGACTCACTTGGATTTCCAATGCTGCTCCCATCCGTATTCACCTTACACCAATCATGGTGAGGAGGATTCCACCAACTCAAGAATTCGGCTTTACCTCCTAGTCTTTGTGACCAGATCCAAAAATTTCAGAATACGTAAATCATCCATTGATTTTACCATACACGGATACTGAACCGATAGATGTTTGCAACCAAGCTTAATTCTATTCCATACCACTTCTTTTGAAGCCAAAAAATTATGATGAACAGCATGGTTTCTGGCCTACCTGACTGCATCCACCACAACAAACAAACACCCCGACCAAATTGATGGGAGGCTTATTCCCCTTGACCGCCGACACCACCATTACAGCATATCCAAAGTTGTATCAAATGAAGGAATATAAATACCAAACAACCTCCCAACTTCATCCCACACCTGTTTTGTAAAATCACAGCAACAATAAATATGGTCCATCGAATCAATCGACTTTCGACACAAAAAACATGTCTGAGTTTGTGTTCCTGGTGAATTCTTGTATAGATGACAAGGTCAAAAATTTGACAAAAGTAAAATAAAGTAAAATGATAAGGTTAAACATTTACACACACAAAAAAAAATAATAATAAAAAGAAAAAAAAAAAGTTTATGCATATGGTCATGCACCCATATATTAAATGCAGTTAGATAGTTGTAAATGCCATCTTTAATACCCAAAACATTTCCTATAAAACGACTCGATGATAAGAAGAATCTCACATGCATGAACCTTTTCCGAAAAACTAAAAGAGAAAGGTTAAACATGACGATACCCTTTCCTCTCACCCCAAATGGTTAGGATCTCAATAGCCCTTTTCGGGTGAAAATTTCACTTGCTCCGTTTGTTTTAACGTATAATTGTATTATGTTAAAATTTTCCGATGTTTGTTTTTAGGAGATAAAAGAAAGACGAACTTCTTTTTCATTATATTTTACATTTTAGAAACAAACATTGAAAAAAAAAATTTATTATATAAAATTTACTTCAAAACAAACAGAACCCAATGTTTCATATAGTGTAATTAATTAAGGGTTAAAATTACTAAGATCAGAGACGGGATTAACAAAATTCACCAGGGTCTAAGGTTTTTTTTTTCGATAAATCAGGGTCTAAGATTTGGTGCTATTCGAGTAAGGCGTGCGAAGACGTTGCGCGTTAACACATCCAGCTTCTTGCTTGCTGGGAGCGCGTTAGCCCAATTACTAGAGTTTTGGTTTTCTTGCTGGCTCGTGTGGGTGTAACTGTGTTTGGCCCATGAGAATGGGGGCTTGGATTTCATTTGAATTTTGACTTTGGGCCTAAGGTTTAGCCACGATTAAAAATTTATCAATTGCCTAAGGGCGTGAAGTTGACCTGTTACTTGAAATTTCCCACAGATTTTATATTATTTTATTTTATTTTATTTTATTTTATTGTGAATCGTGATACCAGCACTAATGTATTTGATCTCATCTTGGAGTTAAAGCGTACTTGAATAAGAGTAGTACTAGAATGGGTGAATCATTATCCCTTGACAAATCATTTTTTGGGCCAGATTTGGGTGAGGCATTGAAAATATATCAATCTTGGTCCGGTCTGGACGAGCCTATTGGGCAGTTCGAAACCAATAATCAATTAGATCGAAACCTAGAGTGGCCCAAACCCAAACCAAATTTAAACCGAAAATATGTCCTATCTCTAACATGATTTCTATCTTTTTAGATTCTTCATTTCACGGCTGCTTGTACCAAGTCTCTTCTCACTCCCCATCTCATCCTTATCTTTCTGAATTTAGAATCATTGTTAGATTTTTTTCATAGGGCGGAGATGAGATATATCAAAGATAGAGGAGACAATGGTGTGGGACCGTGGGTGTATTACAATATGGATTGATCCGAACTAAGGGTGTCAATTTGGGACCGATTCGGCCCGAATTATCATGAACCAACCTGGACCGAACTGTTACCGGGCATGTTTCGGGTTAAGGTATGGCATATCCTACCGATCCAGGTCTGGTTCGGCTTAACCCAAAACCTGTCCAATGAGCTCGAACTAGACTGATTTAAATCGAATATTAAACCCTTTTTCATTGCTTCAATTTTTTGAATGGGTTTAACGGGTTTCTTGTTTTCTACGCAAACCGGTCTGATAAGAAACTGACACCAGACCAGCCCATTAGTTAAGTTGCATAGTGCAGCCCACCCAGCCCAAACCTCTTCATAAACATATTTCGGTCAAGCCATATAAAACTCGACACCGATATGACCTGAACCGACCGATTGACACCCTTAATCCCAACACAATCGTTTTCTTTCAATAGGTTATGTTCGGTTTAGCACTAAATGATCCGAAACATCACAGAACTATATGAAACAATAAAAAAAAAGGGTAGATTAAAAAATAGTGAAGTGAACTGCTTCCCCCACACAGTGACACATAGAAGGATCCTTTTTTAAAATAATAAATCATGTTAATTTTTTTTATTTGCTAAAAAAAGATGTACAAATTACAGCGAAAGCTGGAAATCCCAGAAGCGTAACTAATTGATTTGAAACCATAGTTTTAGATTTCGGCCAAAATATTTCGATTTTTTATCAAACAGAAATGAAATTAAAGATCGAAATCAAATAGTTTCATATTTTGATAGATTTCAATCGATTTCGGTTGATTTTGACCCAAAGTTCTTCCAAAAAAATTTTGTTTCTTTCATTATTCTTTTCGCCTTCAATCATTTCCTCGCACTCCAAGGTATATTAAACTTCGTTTCATTAAGGCTTTTAAGATTTAAAGCAATTTTTTTCTTAAATTATTTTTTTTTTCTTATAAATTTGTATATAAAGTTTTTGAATGTGATTCATATGTGATGAAATGAGAGAACCTTTATTGGCAACAGCAATGGTTTCAGGCTCGGTGATTAGATGCGACATGAAACTCGTCGTGATTTTAGTGGATTTCTTTATTCTATGCAATTGATAATTAAAAGAATGCTTTGGAATATTGTAATAATAATATATGTTATATAACATTATTTTGTTACTTTGTTTCTAATTAACTACCATTCTCACTCACTACGTATGTTAACATAATATGATGTAGATATAAAAATACTAATTCTGATTTTATTTTGTGTAAATGATTCAATGGATATTTTAAAAAGGTTAAAATTGCATTACAGAAGAAAAAAAATTTGGACTCAAAAATATCTTTTTTTTGGCCACTGAAACCAAGTTCGAGATTTGAGTTTTTTTTTCCTGGTTTCGGCGAGATCGGCCAAAATGATCGAAATTTAGATTTTTGGCCTGGTCCAAACTAGGCATGAAACCGAAATTCGAATCCTTGTTTGAAACTCCACCTTCAGCGTTGTTATCAACAGAGATCAAGCTAATAAAGGTAGAGATTTAATTTTGACTTAAAGATTCACATTCGACATGACCAACAGAACCCTCAAATCGAAAAATGACAAAGGAAGATGCAGTACATCAACTTTGATGTTGACCTATTAATATATCCTTAGTTGTTCGCTAAAGGAATTGTTGATGTTAATCTTCGAAGGATCTCATTAAGGGTGTTAAAAATGAATTGAAATCATGAATCAAAATTGAATTGAACTGTTTAAACCAAAAAACATGAAACCGATTATTAAACGGTCCAATTCTGGTTTCAAAATAAAACCGTTTAAATTGACTGTTTGGAACTATTAAAACCGATTAAAACCTCACTATAATCCCTTAGTGTTAAAGGTCTATATTTGTAGAAATAAATTTTATTTTAATACTTTCCACATGGTCTACTTCTAAATCGTAAGTTTCCTTTCATAAATGATTAAAACTAATTTAATACTTTCCTTGGCTTTCCCTCTCATTTGTTCTTAATTGTCTTCCTCTCCTCTCGGCAGCGAAACCCTTGAAAACAGAAAACTGAAACTAATTGATAATTAGTTTTGATAAACATTTTGAAACCGTTTAATAAATTATTCAATTTTGATTTTATTCATTACACATTGAACTAAAACCAAATCACACCGTTTGCACCTTTAGATCTCATAAACTTTGGAGCTGAAACCTTGGCAAAACGAGTCATATCTATTATGACCCCATTTTATAACACTATAGCTCCTGGATTCCATTGATTTTGTCTCCTTGGGAGCAATTTGAAAGCTAAATACTGTTTGATAAATTCAGTCCAATTTCAAGCTATAAAATTTGTATGTGTAAATTTCGAGGACGAAATTTATTTTTTAAGGTTAGTGGAGTTGTAAGACCTGCACGTCATCCAATCTAATCATACGTTCTCATGTCGTAACAAGTCTTTCCATCGTAGTCGATTTAAACGAACCAACCGTATGAAGAAACCACAAAATCAGGTGAACAAATCAGTCAAAACAATCACATCAGTAAAATTTAGTTGTGTGGTCTACTATGTAGTCGACCAGTCAAATTTAGATTTGTATGGTAGACTGTTTTGGATTTGTGTGGTCGACGGATTATGCAAATGGTGAGTCGACCGAAGAACTGACTCCATGTTTGGAAAACTTTTCTAATTTGAGGAGGTCTTTCTCTTAACTCTCTCTCACTCTTTTGATCAATCTCGAACCCTAAAATTGAAAAAAAAAAAAAGAGAGGAGACAAAGGAGAAGAAAGTTTGGAGAGAAAGAAAAGCTTGGATAAAGGATGAAGGATCTCTACAAAAGAAGATGTTGTCATTGGAACTTCAACCTACTACAGCAAAGATCAACGGTAAGTACCTTGTCTCTGTAGAGGGTTAGGTTATGTTAGGTTTTAGGGTTGGAGATCATGTTGTGAGTTAGACCGTATTCACTCCCAAGTTTCAGTCCCGTTAATTCGAATCTAAAGGTTTTAATAATGTTATAGTAATTAGGGTTAGATGGAATGAATCAAAAAATGATTAAATGCCATAAATTGATCTTAAGAAGAACTCCATTGATGTGCCAAAGAATCGACTCAAGAGGAAGTCAGATCGAAGCCTGAATGATGATCTGAAGATTGTGTGGTCACATCACAGGTCGACCATGGTGTGACCAGTGACTCGACCACAGACTCTCGGGAAGTAACCCAGGGTTTGTACGGTCGCTTATGTGGTCGACAGTATATGCAACCACAAAGTCGACCGCACAATGTATGGTTGACATATATCAAGACCACTGAGTCAACCACAAAGTCGACCAATCAATGATAGGAAGCATATTTTGGAGACCAGACAAGGTTTTCAACTACTGCAACTTGATAAAATCAAACTCTAATCTAAATTCATTAATTGTTTAAGTTTTTAACTAAACAAAGATAATTTTAAAGGCTTGGAAAATGTATAAGCATCATTCACAGGTAAGGAAACAAGACCTAAACTAATTGGATAATAACAAGTCATCTTTCTTTTTATTTTCTGTCAATTTGATCTGATGCCATATACTTGTATGATTATTTGTGCATCTCACATGTCATCCAATACTTGTTATATATATATATATATATATATATATATGTTCATACATATTTTATTATTGTTCTTATTTGATATGGTGATGATGCTAGAAATGCTAGAAATAAACATGTGCTTGTGTGTGTGGTTATTGTGTTGGATTGGATGGAATATCAAAGGGAGGACGCAGTACTGTGATTCAGTTTGACTGCCAGATTCGAGCCTTATCTCTATTATGTTCTTCGCATTGACATCGTCGTACCGCTGTTACCTTAGCGGAACCAGTATGTCATAGGGTATCAAGGGGAGGACGTGATATTGTCATTCAATTGACCATCAAACTCTACTTCTATCTCTATGAGCGTATTGAAGGATGCTGAGGTAAGACATTGGATACAAACATTTGATGATATTTAGGATTGACTAGTCACAAACAACGTTTGTAAGCCCTCGCTAGTAGGGACATACGTACTGGTACGGGTAGGGTAACAGGGGGGTTCTAACAGTGTGTGATCCAAAAACTCTAGCTCTATCTCTATTTCATAGTGGATGATGTCGAGCGACAGTGATGTGTGATCCGTTGGGCATACTCACACTCTCGTGTATGAAGGTACGATTGCCACCTATCCTTACCATAGCACATTGTAAACTTATACCAGACCAAAGATATGAATATGACTGCATGCATATGTTTGTGTATTATTTTGTTTTCTCACTAAGCTAAGTTGGGAGTTCACCCTATGGTACCGTTTTCTTTTTAGTTTCTAATGATGTAGGTAATACCGTTGAAGACTATATGAACGCGCTATCTTATGGACACGTGACTGCTTTGAATGTGCAAGCGGTGGAAGACGAACATGACTCATCATGCAAGTGTTTCCACTATGTTCACGCTTAGGATTTTATTTTCGTCTTTTGAGTTATGAAAGCTTGTAATAGATATTAATTATGTTTTGATTACTTGAAGATAATTAGTTTATTATCTACTTATCATTGTAGACACTCAGTTCATTAATAAAGATTTTCGTTATTATTTATTATTTTTTATTGCAATATGGATGTGATTGGTTTGATTGTTGGCACGGTCTATTAGATCTTGGCTTGAACCGTTGGTTCTTATAACTGTTCATCACACTTTCGGTTCGTCCAAAATTGGAGTGCAACACAAGCTCCCATGGAGTGAACCGAATTCCTTTTGACTCTGGGATCTAAAATTTGAGAGCTAGAAAAACTAGCTCTCGTTGCTCCAAAACAAATGAAACAAAGCTAAAAAAGAAAATTGAACCAAAACGAAGGCTTGAAAACTACCACCAACACCACCCGCCACCACCGCCGCCACCACCACCTCCACCACCCACCAATATCACCACCACCACCCACCGTCGCCACCATCGCCGCCACCACCACCACCACCACTGCCAGCTCCACCACCATCACCATCCATTACCATTTTTACTAAAGTAGACTACACCAAATGACACAATTTCAGTTAAACGTCCCATCTTGGGATAGAACGCCGAACTTCCACGCATCATCCGAGTGATAATTTATCAAAGAATGACCCCCAGGGCAACCACTTGTGTCTTTCTTGGAAATGTTCAGTCCGGGTATTTATGCTATGATGTGAAATCCAAGAGACTCGATGTATCCTTGAATGTTCTCTTTATGAGTCGCCTTATTTTCCTTACCTAATTAATCGCCCCGGGGAGAATGGTGATGAGATGTGCCCCCCCCCCCCTCATCCCCCGCGCCACCACCCTTCCACCACCACCACCACCAAATCTGGAATAGATTCAAATTTCATTTTTATCAAATAGGATTTTACTCTTAATAAACTTTGAAATCAAATTTAGAACAATATTATCAGACAACATTCTATCCTTAAAAAATTGACTCCAGAACAAAAACAACGGATCAAGAACAGAAATATTATCAAACGGGGCCTACATGTCTGATAGAATGACCAATATACATTATAATCATGAGGCCAACTACTCAACATAATAAGTCAGAAAATTAAAGATTTGGGAAATCAAGTGGAAGATTGAAGTTGAGTTGGT
The DNA here is from genome assembly GCA_028583415.1 of Protea cynaroides. Taxonomy (NCBI): domain Eukaryota; kingdom Viridiplantae; phylum Streptophyta; class Magnoliopsida; order Proteales; family Proteaceae; genus Protea; species Protea cynaroides. Next base: position 63,879,106 of record CM053268.1, on the reverse strand, counting down.
CTGGTCACCATCACCTCCCACAGGTTGCAAGAAAAGAATGAATTTCTTTTTACAGCATCTTCTTAGATTTCTATTGATGATGTTAGATCCCTATTTCACTGGCCCACTTTGTCATCTCATGGTGATCTCATGGTGATCAAGATGGTGTTGAATTCAACATAAATATCCAACCAAACTTACTAGTTTCTCCCAACTTCAACCTCTCTTTGCTTAATTTCCATGAACTTGGATCAAGTAAACTATGGATTTTGGGATCGGATCAGCTAGGTCGGATACAAGGGTCAGTTTATAGGTCGGATCTGAATCCCAACATATATAATTCATGAATGGTACTAACCGTTCATACACGAGAATAGAGAAAGAAATTGGAAAGAAAAAGGAAAAAGATGCTGTACTTGCCCACATGTGTATTTTATTAAAAAGTGAAATCCACTCTTACATGTGTTTTGGGATTCTCAAAGTCATGATTTCATGGGTTTCAACTTGCAGCTTGGGGAAGTTATTGTCTCCCACTCCTTTGTCTCTCCATAAGATCACACACCATTAGACGTGCTCAAGAATCATAAGTCAGAAATTTTGATTTTTGGCTTGGTCCAAATCAGGCACAAAATTAAAATTCGATTCCTTATTTGAAATTCCACCTTCAGCATTGTCATCGACAGAGATCAAGCTAATAAAGGTAGAGATTTAATTTTGACTTAAAGATTCACATTCGACATGACCAACAGAACCCTCAAATCGAAAAATGACAAAGGAAGATGCAGTACGTCAACTTTGATGTTGACCTATTAATATATCCTTAGTTGTTCGCTAAAGGAATTGTTGATGTTAATCTTTGAAGGATCTCATTAAGGGTGTTAAAAATGAATTGAAATCATGAATCAAAATTGAATTGAACTGTTTAAACCAAAAAACATGAAACCGATTATTAAACGGTCTAATTCTGGTTTCAAAATAAAACCGTTTAAATTGACTGTTTGGAACTATTAAAATCGATTAAAACCTCACTATAATCCCTTAGTGTTAAAGGTCTATATTTGTAGAAATAAATTTTATTTTAATATTTCCCACATGGTCTACTTTTAAATCGTAAGTTTCCTTTCATAAATGATTAAAACTAATTTAATATTTTCCTTGGCTTTCCCTCTCGTTTGTTCTTAATTGTCTTCCTCTCCCTCTCGGCAACGAAACCCTTGAAAACAGAAAACTGAAACTAATTGATAATTAGTTTTGATAAACATTTTGAAACCGTTTAATAAATTATTCAATTTTGATTTTATTCATTACACATTGAACTAAAACCAAATCACACCGTTTAGCACCTTTAGATCTCATAAACTTTGGAGCTGAAACCTTGGCAAAACAAGTCATATCTATTACGACCCCATTTTATAACACTCTAGCTCCTGGATTCCATTGATTTTGTCTCCTTGGGAGCAATTTGAAAGCTAAATATTGTTTGGTAAATTCAGTCCAATTTCAAGCTATAAAATTTGTATGTGTAATTTTCAAGGACGAAATTTATTTTTTAAGGTAAGTGGAATTGTAAGACATGCACGCCATCTGGTCTAATCTTACGTTCTCATGTCGTGACAGGTCTTTCCATCGTAGTCGATTTAACGAATCAACCGTATGAAGAAACCACAAAATCAGGTGAACAAATCAGTCAAAACAGTCAAATCAGTAAAATTTAGTTGTGTGGTCGACTGTGTAGTCTACTATGTAGTCGACCAGTCAAATTTAGATTTGTATGGTCGACTGTTTTGGATTTGTGTGGTCGACGGATTATGCGACTGGTGAGTCGACCGATTAAGCCCAGAACCGACTCCATGTTTGGGAAACTTTTCTAATTGAGGAGGTCTCTCTCTTAACTCTCTCTCACTCTTTTGATCAATCTCAAACCCTAGAATTGAAAGAAAGAGAAGAGACGAAGGAGAAGAAAGTTTGGAGAGAAAGAAAAGCTTGGATAAAGGAGGAAGGATCTCTACAAAAGAAGATGTCATTGGAACTTCAACCTACTACAACAAAGATCAACGGTAAGTACCTTGTCTCTGTAGAGGGTTAGGTTATGTTAGGTTTTAGGGTTGGAGATCATGTTGTGAGTTAGATCGTATTCACTCCCAAGTTTCAATCCTGTTAATTCGAATCTAAAGGTTTTAATAATATTATAGTAATTAGGGTTAGATGGAATGAGTTAAATAATGATTAAATGCCATAAGTTGATCTTAAGATGAACTCCATTGTTGTGCCAAAGAATCGACTCAAGAGGAAGTCAGATCGAAGCCTGAATGATGACCTGAAGATTGTGTGGTTGCATCATTGGTCGACCATAGTGTGACCAGTGAGTCGACCACAGACTCTCGGGAAGTAACCCAGGGTTTGTACGGTCGCTTATGTGGTCGACAGTATATGCAACCACAAAGTCGACCACACAATGTGTGGTTGACATATATCAAGACCACTGAGGCAACCACAGAGTCGACCAATCAATGATAGGAAGCATATTTTGGAGACCAGACAAGGTTTTCAACTACTGCAACTTGATAAAATCAAACCCTAATCTAAATTCATTAATTGTTTAAGTTTTTAACTAAACAAAGATAATTTTAAAGGCTTGGAAAATGCATAAGCATCATTCACAGGTAAGGAAACAAAACCTAAACTAATTGGATAATAACAAGTCATCTTTCTTTTTATTTTCTGTCAATTTGATCTGATGCCATACTTGTATGATTATTTGTGCATCTCACATGTCATCTAATACTTGTTATATATATCTGTTCATATATATTTTATTATTGTTCTTATTTGATATGATGATGATGCTAGAAATAGGCATGTGCTTGTGTGTGTGATTGATGTATTGGATTGGATGAAATATCAGGGGGAGGACGCAATACAGTGATTCAGTTTGACCGCCAGATTCGAGCCCTATCTCTATTATGTTCTTCGCATTGATATCGTCGTACCACTGTTACCTTAGCGGAACCAGTATGTCATAGGGTATCAGGGGGAGGACGCGATATTGTAGTTTAGTTGACCGCCAAACTCTACTTCTATCTCAATAAGCGTATTGAGGGATGCTGAGGTAAGACCTTGGATACAAACATTTGATGATATTTAGGATTGACTAGTCACAAACAATGTTTGTAAGCCCTCGCTAGTAGGGGCATACGTACTGGTATGGGTAGGGTATCAAGGGGGTTTTAACAGTGTGTGATCCAAAAACTCTAGCTCTATCTCTATTTCATAGTGAATGATGTCGAGCGACAGTGATGTGTGATCCGTTGGGCATGCTCACACTCTCGTGTATGAAGGTACGATTGCCACATATTCTTACCATAGCACATTGTAAACTTATACCAGATCAAAGATATGAATATGACTGCATGCATATGTTTGTGTATTATTTTGTTTTCTCACTAAGCTAAGTTGTGAGTTCACCTCATGGTACCATTTTCTTTTTAATTTCTAATGATGTAGGTAATATCGTTGAAGACTATATGAACGCGTCATATTATGGACACGTGGCTGCTTTGGATGTGAAAGGGGTGGAAGATGAACATGACTCATCATGCAAGTGTTTCCACTATGTTCACGCTTAGGATTTTATTTTCGTATTTTTACTTATAAAAGTTTGTAATAGATATTAATTATGTTTTGATTACTTAAAGATAGTTAGTTTATTATCTACTTATCATCGTAGACACTCAGTTCATTAATAAAGACTTTCGTTATTATTTATTATTTATGATTGCGATATGCATGTGATTAGTTTGATTGTTGGCACGGTCTTACTAGATCTTGGCTTGAACCGTTGGTTCTTGTGACCGCTGATCACACTTTCGGTTCATCCAAAATTGAAGTGCAACACAAGCTCCTATGAAGTGAACTGAATTCCATTTGATTCTGGGATCTCAAATTTGAGAGTTAGAAAAACTAGCTCTCGTTGCTCCAAAACAAATGAGACAAAGCTAAAAAAGAAAATCGGATCAAAACAAAAGCTTGAAAACTGTCACCAACACCACCCGCCACCACCACCACCACCACTGCCAGCGCCACCACCATCAAATCTGGAATCGATTCTAAATTCATTTTTATCAAATAGGATTTTATTCTCAATAAACTTTGGAATCAAATTTAGAACAGCATTACCAAACAACATTCTATTCTCAAAAAATTGACTCTAGAACAAAAACAACGGATCAAGAACAAAAATATTATCAGACGGAGCCTACGTGTCTGATAGAACGACCAATATACATTATAATCATGAGGCCAACTACTCAACATAATAAGTCAGAAAATAAAATATATGGGGAAATCAAGTGGAAGATGGAAGTTGAGTTGGTCTGGTCACCATCACCTCCCACAAGTTGCAAGAAAGGAATGAATTTCTTTTTCCAGCATCTTCTTAGATTTCTATTGATGATGTTAAATCCCTATTTCACTGGCCTACTTTGTCATCTCATGGTGATCATGATGGTATTGAATTCAACATAAATATCCAACCAAACTTACAAGTTTCTCCCAACTTCAACCTCTCTTTGCTTAATTTCCATGAACCTGGATCAAGTAAACTATGGATTTAGGGATCGGATCAGATAGGTAGGACACAAGGGTCAGTTTATAGGTCGGATCTGAATCCCAACATATATAATTCATGAATAGTACTAACCCTTCATACACGAGAATGGAGAAAGAAATTGGAAAGAAAAAGGAAAAAGATTCTGTACTTGCCCACATGTGTATTTCATTAAAAAATGAAATCCAATAAACTTACATGTGTTTTGGGATTCTTAAAGTCATGACTTCATGGGTTTCAACTTGCAGCTTGGGGAAGTTATTGTATCCCACTCCTTTGTCTCTCCATATGATCAGACACCATTAGACGTGTTCAAGAATCAAGATTTATTTATTTATTTATTTATTTATTTATTTTACATACATGGTCATATGTCATTTCTATTAAACTAATAGTAAAATGGAATTAGAGAAGTGCTTATTAGATGAGACTCAAAGATATAATTCAATCAAATTTCTATTCATTTTTTATGATTTTGTAAGTTGATGCACGGATAGACCAAAAATAGAGTTGATTGGTCGAAGTAATCTAAATCTAGGTATTGGATACAGTATCGACCTAAAATAGATCTAAATCAATATATGAATCCAATGGAAAGTTGATACATAGTCAGTAGTACTGTTTATAATTAATTGAATCAGGTAAAGAAATCTCTTTTTTTTTTTTTAGGATGTGGGGGAAGGGGATACAAAATTATTAAAAAAATTATTGCAACTTGAGATCTCATTCACTTGAATATTTCTACTGTCTGTTAGTTAGATCTTGTCGAATAAAAAAAATTATAAAGATGGAACAACTTGTTAGTATTTTTGGTGATACTAGAAGGTTTCATTTGGCTCAGTCAGTATCTACTCTCTATAGTGAATTTAGAGATTATGTTTTGGCTCTAATATCAGTGGCCACCGGTATTGACTTTCAATAAGAAGTAAGGTTTGTTATTTTAAAACATGAGTCTGTAGGGACCCACATTTATCAACGGTTCTTAAGGGTGTGCAGGTGGTTATCAAGTGGGAAGGTGAACTGCACTCATTTTAAAATACTGCTCGACATGTAGCAGTTGAGTTAACAATCCAACAAGTGTCATCATATTACGTGGTCCTCTCTTTCCATCTAGTAAGTTTATTGGCCCGTATCATGTATAATGTCCATGCTGGGGTTAGGATATGGAATTGGACACCCAAGGGGGCAGTCTTTCTTCAGCAAGGAGAGACAATGGATGTACGTAAAGTACATACATCTAGGGAGGAGACGATTCCAACCCAAGTCATTGGACTTATGTCAATGCCCACTGACCTGAAAGCCGTATGGGTGCAAGAGAACTTAGTTTCGAGTAAAGAGTTTTTTTTTTTTTTTTCTTAGAATGTCATGCGAAGAGTGATTTTGGAAGTTTCTACTCGGTTTCTTGTACACTCTGAAATGTAGCTCCAATTAAAACGGTATTTTAGAAAATACTATAAACTCAGAGGGAATATATGAATTCGTCAGGAAAAGTGCATATTCCAAATGGGCACATATGAAACCAGGCAGCGGGAAAATTTTTGTTACCCACTTTGCAGGAAACTTTTTTCCCTGGAACAATGGCTATTGTGAGTGTCATTTTAGTAGTCGGTATTGAATCGTATACTCATATCGATGGAATACTGATATGTTAATATTTTCTATCTTTTTATATTGTATCAGTCATGTGTCTGAAATCTATTGGGTGTATAATTGATTCTATTAAAATATTTATTTCTACATTGATCAATACCGATACCTTAATCCTTGATTGCCATGTCGAATTGCTCCACGAATGAAAATGAAATATATTTTTTTATCAAAAAATATATATATTTTAAAATGCTTCTTCATCTCTAAAGGCTCGGTTCATTTTGTAGGAATACATTAATAAACCGACATTATCAAACATGCTTATCATTTTTTATATTTTATTTTGGATCTTGCAAACTTAACAATATATATATATATATATATATATATATATATATATATATATATATATATATATATATATATATATATATATATATATATATAAAAAGGGGATAATTTCAACTACCATCCAAAAAGAATTGACTTAATCATCTACCACCCAAGTTGTTTAAAAAAGTCACCTACCACCCAAGTTAGACAAACGTTAGTTAATGGACTAATGGGAAAGAATTGAAATTGTGTGTAGACGTTTATACCCCTTTCTTCTTCTTCTCTGTTTCTCTACAATATTTTATCAAAAAGAAAAAAAAAAGAAAAAAAGAGAAACCCATCAAAACAGTAACCGATTGAGAATCGGTTGAGTTTCGTTCTAAGTTTCTGTAATGCATTTCAGGATCTAAGAACCAGAATGAATGTCAAACATTGTATCAGGACATTCTCTCTGTGTTTCCGTTTATTGCACCAGTAGCGGATACGGAACCCACTCCCCTCAATTGAATATCCGCTTCTTCCTCCAGAATATATCAAGGGAAGAAATTTGTTCTTTGAGTTTTCAGTCTTATTCTCAGTTTCTTGAGTATTTGCAATTTGTTATTGATATTTTTCAATTTCTTTTAAAAAGGAAAATTGCAAAGAGTAGTAAAGAGAATGAATCTGTTTACATTAAACCCACATTTGCAAAAGAAGACAAGAAGATCTAGTAAGAAACAAAGACGTGCTTAGTTACTCTACTCTAGAGGCTGAAAACCCAAAAAAATCAAAGAAAATAGAAGAAACGAAAGAGACATAGACAGACAGAAAGCTTTAGACACGTTGCTTTATTCTCTTCTGAAATGGGAAACACGGTTTTGGATTTTCCATGACAAGGACTTTGAACAATGAAACATGAAAGAGGAAGGAGAGGCTATTTAATAGAAACAAAGAACTTGTTAATGGCTAAAAAGGAGTTTTCCATTACCGAGTTAGGGTTTGCCTGCAATTTTCTTTTTAAAAGCAGAAATGTAGAATGTGAAAGACGAGAGAGAGAGAAAACAAACCATTCACCCATCTGTGCACGAGAGCACATCGAATGCCGCAACATGGTTTCTTCCATGGATTTGTTATAGAGAGATGAGAGGAAGAAGAACGGTGTGAGGGTATTATTGTCATTCTAGTATTTTCTAACGGCTGACATCAGCAACTAACGGCTTTGTTAGTTGCTTTTGGATCTTTTTGATAAATGTTTGTCTAAATTGGGTGGTAGGTGATTTTTTTTAAACAACTTGGGTGGTAAGTGATTTGATCAATTCTTTTTGGGTGGTAACTGAAATTTTTCCAAATTAAAAAAAAAATTCACCAAATTGTTACCAAAGTGAATCATAGTGGATGGGATTAAATGAAAAACCTTCTCACTTTTTTTATACGCAATGCCCATGGTGGGGGATCCAAATCGTCTCTTCCCAGTACTTCAGGGAGGAGGGAGACGCCCCCGTCGGATGGCCAACACGTAGATCTCGGGAAAATCCTAGCCCCACGTCCGAGCCGACACCCCCTGTCAGCTCAGCTTGTCGGCTAGGTGTCTGCTCGGACATGGGGCTCGGATTTTCCCGAGAGCCACGTGTCGGCCATCCGACGGGAGCGTCTCCCTCCTCCCTGAAGTACAGGGAGGAGACGATTTGAATCCCATGGTGGGATCAGGGGATGGAATTACTAGTTTTTTTTTTCCCTTGCAGATCTCATTGAAGATACTGATACGTGCATACTTACTGTCACACCCCAAATTCCGACTGAACCAGAAGTGTGAGTGAACCGGCTCTAAACCACGGTTCACACCAGGATCTCAATAGACCATGTCAACCAATCATTCCCATGCAATCTAACAAAATCAGAGATATAATACATAGCAGCGAAAATAATTATAACAATGAGCTGAACTAAATGATAAATTAAAATTATTAATTCAATTATTCCATCATCCATCAAAGTTTAAATAATATTTATTTACAAGCTTAACAGAAAATAACGAATAAACAAATCACAAAGGAAAGACACAGAAGGAGCACTCGCATAACGCATCATGCTCGTCCTCCACACTCTGTGTCTCCAGGGCAGCCATCGTATTGTAGGCTGGGGCGGTCACGAAGTCCTCCACCGTATACCCTGCATCCAAATCTGAAAAGAGATATATATATCGGGGTGAGCTACAACACAACTCAGTAAAGCACAAGACCAATGCAACATCCACATGCATGAGATAACATTACAATTTGGGCCAGGTATAACTTGCAAATGCTATGGTAAGGTTTGGCGGCCACCGCACCTCCATGCACGAGAGTGTGAGCACACCCAACAGTCAGGCACCTACCACACTACTGATGTTGCCCCACATCACTCACTCCGGTATGGAGATAGGACTCGAGTCTGGCGGGCAGGAAGAACCACAATCCCACGTCCTCCCCCTGATACCCCATACCGTACTAATACCTAAACCCCTATTGGCAAGGGCTTGCAAGTGGGTTCCGTTTCTAACCAGTCCTAGATATCAATACATGTAGGCTCCACCCTAATACAGCCGTCTACGGCATAGGGATAGAGCTAGAGCGTGCAGGCCAGGCTAGAGACCACAATACCACACCTCCCCCTGATACCCTACCCGTAACAAGCATACCAAGATGGAACTATACGCAAGTAGGCCCTATCCCAACATCACTCCCTATGGCATAGGGATAGAGCTAAAGCGTCATGGCCAGGTCAACGTCGACGTCGGAGATCACCATGCCACATCACTGTGGCCAGATCAACGTCAACATCGGAGACCACCTGCCATAACATCCCCCTGATACCCCACCCATACCAAGCATGCTAAGATAAGGTACTACTGAAAGGTGTCGGGGTGAGGGATGACCCCAGGCCCCTGGCCCTTCCCATTCCACACTCCAACTAAAACAATCACATGTCTAACATCCATCACACCTAGCATATGAAATGCATGAACAAATAAATCAAATAGAATTTACACTACATGACATGTGATATGCACAATCCATCAAACAAAGCATATAAATTGATACAGAAAATAAAGAGCTCTCTAAGGTTTATTATTAATTCTTTAATTTAAGTTTCGGGTCTTGTCCCTTACCTGACGCGTGGTATCAATCCCTTTCGGCGTCAGAAATTTCACATACAAGTCATACACAATCATATTTACATGTTAATTTCCATTTATTAGAGTTTTAGAAGCCAAAACCAGGCTTTCCCAACCAAACAGAGCTTGGAACACATACCGGTCTCGCACATACCGGTCGTAGGATAGTGCAACCGGTATGGTGAGACCGGTATACATACCGGATGCACGCATACCGGTCTCACTCAGATCTGACTGAGTGCGACCGGTATGTGTGCATCCGGTATGCGATGCACACATACCGGTCTCACTCAGATCTGGCTGAGTGCGACCGGTATGGTGCCAGCGGTATACACCGCGGCCCATACCGCTGGACTCGCCCAAGGGTATACCTTACGGCGTGATTCCGAGAGCGAGGTCTCCATAGGTAGCTCCCTAAGGTCTCACCTATCCTCTGCTAGGGTCCGATCCCTGTAAAGTCCTACGGATCGCGGCTAGAACGCCGCATAGCGACCCAGATCCGAAAAGAGACAAGAAAAGGCATCTAGGGCATAAATCATCAGATCCACCCTACGGGTAGGTCCCAAGGGTCTCACTTATCAATTGCTAAGGTCCATTCTCCGAAGGGGTCCTACGGATCTTGGCTAGAATGCCAAAAACCAACCAGATCAGAAAGAAAGGCGAAAGGGATCTAATCATTTTTCCATCTGATCTCACGCCGCTTCGCGGCTCCGATCCGATAATCAACACTACAGGAAAGATAGAGCACTTTACCGGTAGCGGTTGTCAGTTGGTGGCGTGTTCCTCCACCGGCGACTCCTTCCTGGGCGGCGTCTTCCTCCTTGAACCTCCTCCGAACGGATGGGTTTACAAAGAGGTTCACGGAGTGTCTCCCCCTCTATTAATAGAGGGAGGCCGTCCAAGGCACGCTCCCCCCTCATATGGAAACTTTAAGTTTTCATTTTTGAGAGAAACACAAGCTGGAGACGGACTCCAGCCGTTTCGAACTATACCGGTCTCGCACATACCGGTCGCAGGATAGTGCAACCGGTATGGTGAGACCGGTATGCCATACCGCTGGCCCATACCGGTCGTAGGATAGTGCGACCGGTATGGTGAGACCGGTATGTACTTAATCGATTTTATACCTTTTTCGTACCTGAATTTGACTGGTTCTTCACCCGGCTTCTTGCGTGGTCCCTTGCCCGGCTTCGTTTTTCGGTCCGGTTATGATTGGGGCACCTGTCATCGCATAAAACCATGGTTAAACCAGGTTTTAGAGCACGGTTCTTACAACTCTACCACCCTTAAAAGAAATTTCGTCCCCGAAATTTGCATGTAGGTCTTACACTTACTATTATATAAGAATGTCAATTTTGAACTGAAATCGAGAAACCAAACAAAAGTTGACCGGTAAAAAAACAGAGCTAGCCAAACTGAACCAAAATCAATAGGTTTGGTTTTGGTTTTACACATATTAATCAGTTCAATTATAGTTTAGAACTATTAAACCATAAGTTAATAAATAACAAACCGATTAAATAAAACTGACAGAAACCAAGTAAAATAGGTTAGGAAACCAAATAAAACTGTTTATATAATCGTCTAACTGAATGAATAATATTTCATATGTAGTGGACAATTTTAATGTACTATGTCTTGACAATTGACATAATGTCATGCCCATGTGATATGATATTTTTTAATTTATTATTTAAGAACTATTAACCGTTGTAGAATATTCATTCCTTTCCGATAAAAAGTGTAAGAAATCGTTTATAAACAAATTAATTGAAACCAATAAGAAACTGTTTGTAAATCAATTAACTGAAACCGATATGAAACCAATAAATCAATTGTTAATCAGTTTGCTTTTGGTTTGTAAAACACAAGAATCAACTATTAATCGATTAGGTTATAATTTCTAGTAAAAATAACTTCAAATCGAACCAAAATGAACTAATAAATCACTTATGAACCAATTGACAAAAGGACCTCCATATGCATACGAAACCGGATTGCTAGAGACGAAGAACTTGTTGACGACTGTAATCCAGCTTCTTTCTTGATGGTGGAGAGTGGAGACAATCGATCAAGCCAATGAAGCCCTTCTAGCACCTTTTGTAAATTAAATGAGATGGTGGAGATATTCCAAAAAAAAAAAAAAAAAAGGGCTTGGATGAATAGATATTTAATTAAACAAAAAAAAAAATATACAAACAAGCTAACCCAACAAAAGAAGGAAACCAACATAAAAACACATGGAGCAAGGTCAACACAAAACCAACCCAACAAGACTAGGTTTTATTTTTTGTGGGGGTGCTATTTTCAAATAAAATTTATATTTATATTTGATCTCATGCATGGCTACAAAACTGACAAGGAGAGACCCAAAAAAAAAAAAAAAAGGGGGGGGATAGTTTTCCTCGTAACAAAGGAGTGTGACATTTTTCAAAAATCAGAACATAGATATAAGCAATCTAATTTAAGGTGTTTTTAATCTAAATTGTCAGTTTTCGTTTAAAATTGTGAGAGCCCACCATGGTGTCTACGGTAATACTAGTACATAATACTAGTACACATGCATAGACATAAGAAACACCATACAAGTATTCAGGTATGTATGTATATTTACACACACATCAAAAAAAAAAAAAAGGGATATGTACACATAGTTTAGTCGAAGTCCAGTGAGTGGCTGAATGCCATTGCAAAGGCCTACATGATTCCCACAAGATCTCACTCATCTTTCATGTATATAAAGTCAAGGGAGGTCCATTGGTAATGGGATCTAACACCTAAGGGGCCTAGATGAGCCTAAATGATCTAAGTTTGTCATTCTTTTAAAGTTCAAATAGCTATATCTGGTTTTAGGTTTATATATGGATGTCAATATATATATATATATATATATATATATATATATATATATATATATATATATATATATATATATATATATATATAATGATGAATTTATTAATTTACCTCTCTTTTTCATTTCAAAATTCAGTTTTTGTTTTTCTCTTTTCATGATATCCAAACATAGTCTTAGTTTACTTTTCTTAAAAAAAAATGTCATTTCTATTCTATCAAATCTTACCACACTAAAGCACAAGGTAGATCAAATGTACATAACAAAGTACATATTACAATACCAACATTCATAAGTTAATTAATTGAATATATTATTTTTAGAGTAGAAAATAATAAAACTTTCCTCGTTTTACATTAAACTTTTTTTCAAATCCCCATAGCCAATAGTCTGGGTGTGGGGTATTACAATCTATCTTCCTAAAAGAAATTACGTCCTCGAAATTTGCACATCAGTATTACCTCAGTGTCAATATATAATGCTATTGTGTCTTATCCAGTTTTATCACATTAATTGTTGTTTAGTTTTGATTCTTGTATCTTATGCTTTTTTATTTGTTTCCTATGCCACAGTCTCAAAGTTCTAATGTTTACAAGTTTTACTTGCTCTGATACCACCTGTAATGTCCCAAGATTTCGGGCCTAGGGTCAAAAAGCGTTACTAAGTCCAAACTTGATCTATTGGTTTTTATTCATTGACCATGCAGGTGCATGGTTAGTGCTTTGCTCAATAGGGGCAGAAATGGTATTGTATACTTCTCTCTCTCTCTCTCTCTCTCCCCTCCCCCCATGGTTTTAGTAATCAAAATTAGCATGATTGGTCGAATAATCTTATACAGGTCGAGTTCAGACGAGAAATGGACCATTTTGTGAATCAGGAGCAGAGGCATTTGCAGGGGTTGTAGAGAGAGAGAGAGAGAGAGAGAGAGAGAGAGAGAGGGGGAGGCCATAGTTACTACTAGAAGCTGAAACTTAATTTGTGAGTAGATGACCATGGAGTCTACCTATTTGTAAAATAGAGCAAAAAACACATTTGGCAAAACCCAGAAACACAAAAATTATTGAGATGGACGGTTGAAGCGATTGAACGACAGAAAAGCCCTATCCCTCACCCGTCAACCTAAAGCTTATCTCTCTCCCTCCTTGCCATTATCGAAGCTCATCTCCCATATCTCAAACCTCTCATCCCATGTCTCTTCATCTGTCCCAATGGCCATTAGTTGGACTGGGTCAAAATGTGATGCGAATAGGTGTGGTTCACTGTAATGAAACTTAAACCCGATATATATCGGGATTACAAGGAGAGCATGGTTTTAGGTATCGATATCGTATCATTCATATTGACAGTGACTAATATGGATATCTAGCTATTTTTTTATTTTGGTAAAATATGGATATCTAGCTGATACAAGTATCATTTTATTGATACGAGGATCAATGGATCCAATATTCAAATTCTCTCCTCCCAAGGGTTCGGGAGGAGGGTGACTCCCACCAGCAGATGCCCAACACGTGGGTGTCGGCTGGATCTAAACCCTCCATCCGAGCCTATAAGGTGAGCCAACAGGGGGTGTCGACTTATGCATCGACTTGGATGGAGGGTTCAGATGCAGCTAACACTCACGTGTCGGGCATCTGCTGGTGGTAGTCGCCCCTCTTCCCAAACCCCTGGGAGGTCCTCTCCTCCTAGGGGTTCGGGAGGAGAGGGGGCACCCCATTAGATGGCTGACACCTAGGGCTCAAGGGAATCCGAGCCCTCTATCCTAGTCGACACCCCCTTATCGGCTCAACTTGTCGGCTCGGATGGAGGGCTCGGATTCGCCCGAGCCCCAAGTGTTGGCCATCTAACGGGGCGCCGCATCTCCTCCCTGACCTCTAGGAGGAGAGGATTTGGATACATGGATTAATACCTAACTTTTTTTTTCTTTTTTTTTTTTTTTTTTTGCTAAAGGCTATTTTGAATTAAAAGGAAAAAAAATATATAAAATACAAGCAAACCCTTTAAGAGTGTAAAACCTCCACCTTCGGCAATGCCATTAACAGAGGCCACCCAGGGTCAAACTATGAGAACCTATAGCATGGTCTGCAAGATGCATCCCACACTACATTCCTAGCAATAAAATCTAGACAACAAGTCCAAGAAACTGATTCTCTATCATGAGCTGCTTTCCTCGCTAGACTGTCTGCCACAGAATTTATTTCTTTGAAGCAATGCGTGAAACGAATTTGGCAATCCGCTAAAAGCGCCGATAAGCCCCTCCACTCTGGAAGAAATACCCACGGCATATTACTTGATAACAACGCACATACTATAGCAGAAGAGTTAGATTCGAGCCAAATTTTCCTATATCCATATCTATGAGCAGCCACAAAACCTATAAATGCACTACGCATCTCAACAGCAAAACTAATGGCAACTCCAACGTACTTCGCATAGGCATAAACTACCATGCCACTATCTGTCCTGATAACATCGCCAGCACTCGACTCATCTGGGTTATCAAGACTACTCCCATCGGTGTTTAATTTACACCAACCCTGCAAAGGAGCCTTACATTTCAATTCAGTGATTCAGTCATTTATACCACTTTTCGACATCAAGCTTAAAACCCGAGCAATTCTTAAGTCTTCCACCGACTTAATCCTGCGTGGAGATCTGACAGAAATATCCCTACAACCACTTCTTATAGATTCCCACACTATCATTTTAGTAGGTAATATACCTTTGTGAACCGCCTGATTTCTTGCATACCATATTGCCTGAAGAGCTACAAAAAGGCAACCTGACCAAATGACACTAAGGTCAACACCTCTTGCTTTGCGTCTCCACCATACCAAAAGTTTAGGACTCGAGTTAAATGGAGGAATAATTGTCCCAAATAAGCGACCAACCTCTAGCCATATAGATAATGTAAACTTACAAGAGCAGAAGATATGGGTCATCAATTCACCATCACCCAAACAGAGAACACAATGAGAAACCATGGACACACTTTTTTTTTCTGAATAGAGTCATCAGTAGGAAGCCTCTGCCAACACCAACGCCATGCAAAGCCCAACACCTCTGGGTGTAGGCTCTTGTGCCACACAGTTGTGGCCCACGGTTGTTGATCAATACCTAACTTCTCAATGTTGATCAATACCCATATCGGATCGACATACTCCCCTCCCAGAGGTTCGAGAGGAGGGGGACACCCCCGTTGGATGGCCGACACGTGGGGCTCGGGTGAATCTGAGCCCACACCCCTTGTCGGTTCAGCTTGTCGACTCGGATTCACCTAAGCCCCAAGTGTTGGCCATCCAACAGGGGTGCACCGATATTTGTTATCCCACCGGCAACTAAATCCATAGAGAAACAGAAAATTAATTGCAACATTTGGCAAACCAACATCGTTTGTCGTATCCCACAATTACATGTGGCAACAAAAGACATGCATGAATCCTGTAAACCCACATAAGCCATGTACGGCGTGTTCGGAGGATTCACATCCTCTCCTCCCTAGAGGAGGGGGGACGCCCTTGTTGGATGGTCGACACGTGGGGCTCGGATGAATTCAAGTCCTTCTTTTGAGTCGATACTCAATCAACAAGTTGAGCCAATAAAAATATCAATTCAGATGAAGGGTTCAAATTCACTCGAACCTCATGTATTAGTGAATGCCTGCCTTTCCTAAATCACCGGGAAGAGAGGATTTAATACCTTCTGACGAAAGTAGTATTGATTTATCTTTTAGAAAAAAATCCTCAGACCACTTGTAGAGCGAGAATTTTACCCCCTTAAAGTGAATTAATATGTATCATATAGATATCAAAATACATCGAAAAATATGTCCATCCATTTGGAATGAATGGAATCTCACTACAGATCACTGTAGGGATGATCCTCACTACAAGGATTCCAGTCCTATCTTTTGAGCCTTGCGCGCGCGCTCTCTCTCTCTTTCATTATAATAAAAAAAGGACGTCTGACAGAATGCGTGCGCTCGACAACTCGTTATGTCAGCAACCTCTGTTTTGATAGTGACCGACACGTCGCTATCGCAAGTTGATAATGCTGAGACTGTGGGGCTCATACTCCAATTAACACGTGGATATTAACAAATACTCATCGACACGTGTTGTTTTATAAAAGTGCTACTTACGAGTTAATGGGTCCCACCTTGATAACCGAGTCACGCATCCCCATGTAAGGACCACGTACTCATTTCTTCCCCCCAAAATCCGCTTTCCTCGCCGGTTTTCCACCAGGAATCTGTCTGGTCTGGAACTGAAATTCTTTGACTCCGCCAGCCTCATTAGCTAATGGCAGTAGTATTTGAATTCCTCTGACTTTAAAAGTTACGCGATCTCATCCGTTGGATTGGAATCAAAACCTTCCATACGGTGCCGGCACATCTGTCCTTTAATTACACTAAACTTACGGCGCTCGTTAGCAAGATGTAGAAGGTGGCAGAATCGGATTCCCCACGATCCTCGGTTGCGGTCGATTCCTCGATCGAAGAGATACGGATGGAAACTGGAAATGTGAAAGCCGAGGTTGTCTGGTACGTGTCGATCTCTGAAGCAGTAAACGTCCGAAGTTCTGGAAGACAGCTAAGAGGAGAGGGAAAGTTTTTTATTTTAGAGAGAGAAAAAGGCGTTGCGGCTTTACCAGGGGGAGATCTCTTCCAGAATCTTTTTGACATGTGGCTTTTTCTTATCTTCCCAACATTCTCTAAACGACACGTGTTCACAGGAAACCAAACTAGCACAACCTTCGCTAAAGTTAGAGATGGCGACGCTTGTTTGGCGATGCCGTTAAATCTGGCCCTGAATCCACGTGTCGCTGCGGCAATATTCTGATAGACACGTGGCTAACCGGGTCCGTTTTCTCGATTTGTGTGATGGTATTTTCGTAATTGAATTCCCAGACTGCTAGACTCCTCTCTTCAACCCCTCGTCTCATCATTCACACTTTTTCTTCCTCTTCTCTCGCTTCTCTCTCTCTCATGGCTTCTCTTCCGTCGCCGGCGATATTTTTCTCCGGCTTTGGCGGATAACTTCGAATTAATCATATATATCTTCTGTATTCCAGCGTGGGGATCTTCTTGTTTTAATTTTTTTTTCTTTTTTGGAGTCTCGTCATGGCTTACTCTGCTGGTATTCGCTGGTTGTTATGGCATTTCGTGCTGGAGCTTCTCTCCGTAAATGAACTTCTGGATTTGGGTTTCTCTGAATCTGATAAAAGAATCAGTACTTAGGTGGAGAAAGGATTAAAATAAGTGTTTACAGATTTTATTTTTCTTCGTTTTTATAATCATGCGTGAAGCAATGAGAGATGAACCCAGTGAAATCCAGCATCTGTCTCTGCAAATGAATGGGTACCCAATAGATCTGTTGAAGAGATTCGCGTCTGTGGGTAACAGGGCGACCGAAATTGGGTCTGCAACCGAAGACACTGAAGAAATCGAGCTGAATCTGGGGCTTTCTTTAGGTGGTTGTTTTGGGGTAGACCCAGAGGAGAAAAGGAAGCTTGTACGTTCTTCTTCGATTGCTGGGTTAACTTGGGCGAGAGAAGATGATGTTGTTACTCCATCACCTGTTGCGCCTCTACCGAGAACATGTTCGTTGCCTATTGAAACGGAAGAACTACGGAGGAAACGAAAGGAGTTGCAGTGTCTGAGGAGGATGGAGGCTAAGAGGAAAAGATCAGAGAAACAGAGGAATTTTAAGGTAGGTAGAGATCGAGCTTCTTTCGAAGGAAGTGGTGAGGAAGAGAAGCAGGCTGAAGATGAAACAGCTCTAATGGCTATGAACTTAAAAGGGAAGGTCGATGAACAGCAGCAGCAACAACGGCAATTTAGGGTTGGGAATAGATTGTCTGCTAAAGTACTGCAGCAGCTTGGGGTTCCCAGTTGGGCTCCATCTTCAAGACAAGCTAATCTTCCTCATGGGTTTGATGCAGCTGCTGCTGCTTTGAGAGGGTATCCATCTCTAGGATCACAGGGATCGCTAGGATCACAAGGAAGTGGTTCTTCTGGGGTTTCGGAGTTCGAGGGCAGACAGGTTCAAGGTACAACGTTTTTCTCTTGGAATATGTTTCAACTGTTACTCTATGTGGTTGTTGATCTTTGTTCATACAATTTCAGAAATGCTCAAGTATGTTTATTTCTCCTAGGATCGGAGGATCTAACTTCCAACTTTTATAATTTTGAATGATTTTTTAATAGCCTTATTTCATGATTTTTGAAACTGGGTTTGGAAGAAATAGAGGATTTGTTCTTCTTGATTTTTATTAGAAAATTTTGGCCTTAAAATCAATGTTTTATTTTGTTTTTATGTGTTTATTTTTGTATTAGTCAATAGGTGAATTGAATGCTGGTTTTTTTTTTTTTCCTACTTTTCCCTTTACTCTTGTTCTCCCATCTTAATTTCACATATCTACACCATACTGGTTTTTGGGGGGCTTTTCTCCTTATGCTGTCCATTTTCAATTCTGTTTGTTTCAACACAGTGAATGTCTACACTCATATATGTTTCTGTTCCTGTAAAAATTACAACAGCTCTGTATTTCTTAAATTTGATTCCCTAACTCTACTAGAAATCAGTTCCTCTATTCATGAAACAAAACATTAGAACAAACTACAATAGAGAGATCTTGTTTTGATAAAAATTTGCCCCAATCATCAGAGTTGTTGCTCTGAATGCTCATGTATAAGTACTGGGTTGAGTTGATTTGGTCAGTTCTTTCTGTTGATTTCATAAATATAAGGGCAACTTGAGGTGCTTCCCAGTTGTATCTGGTCAATTAGGATGTTTCACCTCCCCAAACACAAGGGAAAATATGATATCCACATTAAGATCCAATGATTGATTCACCAGAGTAATAAGGATCACTAACTTGATGAATTTATAGTAGAATGTGACCAAAGTGACAGTTTGGGTCAAGGAGCCAAACATTGATATCACTTTAGGGAAGATCTTTGTGATAGTTTCAGTGTTTGAGTACTCAGAATTTGGCAAGAGGTCGGCCTGGGATCGGTCCTGTTTACCTTCATTCCTGCCTTACCTCCCCTGAAACGCCTTTGCAAGCCGTGCTGAGTCAGTTTCTGCATGAGATCAGCTCTGATCCGGGCCAATCCGATCAGATCCCTATAACCTTGGACAGTATTGATATACATTTTGGTTTTTTGGAAGACATTTTGTATTTGATTACATAATTCAAGGAGAACTGCACATTACATTGTCACAAGATGTATCAATTGTTCTTATAGTTTTTGGGGATGGCAACACAGGATTGAACAGTTGCAATGAAGCAAGAAGCTCTGCCAGTGTTCAATCACTGTCAGAACAGGTTGAACAGAAAACTGTAATCAGCCCCAAAGGAACAACTGAGACATCAGGCAAGTATGTGGGGGGAGAAATGTGTACATCAGAGAAATCTAAGATGGTGGAGGATGGGGTCAATAGAATGGAGATGGAGAGGAATGTGATGGAAGAGATGCCTTGTGTGTCTACAACAGGAGATGGACCTAATGGGAAGAGGATAGAAGGATTCCTATACAAGTACAGGAAGGGAGAGGAGGTGAGGATAGTCTGTGTATGCCATGGCAGCTTTCTTACTCCGGCTGAGTTCGTCAAGCATGCTGGCGGCGGCTACGTCGCCCACCCTTTGAAACATATTGTTGTCAATCCATCTCCCTCCTTGTTGTAATGGTGGTGATTCAGTAAGAATATTAAAAAAGAAGATAGAAATTTTAAAGAAATGAAGGATGAGAAGCACCCTTTTTGTTTTGAGTTTTTTTTTTTTCTCTTTTGATAGAAGGGCACTTTGATTGTATGGAGTACATGATGCCTCTTGTGCCTGGAAACAAAATAGTTGTGAGTGCAAAGAAGAGACTTTCACATGTACATTACAGGAAGCTCTTTTTAATTTTTCTTCCTCATTTCAAACTGTCTTGTTTCTATGTACAGAGAATTTAGATTTAGATCAATTAAAAAAGAATTAGGTGGAATGCTATCCATATGATTTTCTCCTCTCTTGTATTATAATGGGTAGGTTATTATCTTCAAGTTTTTCTTTTAATCAGTTAACAATGGCTGCCCTTGATTGTCAATTGGAACCAAGGTTCAAGTACTCAGACAAGATCCCGATCCGATTCTGAGTCAGATCGGGCCGGTTCGGGGTTGGCCCCCAAAAAGTAATTAAATCGGGTGTACGTGTGGGAAAACCGTCCTAAATCTGTGCTGACTCAGGACGGCCACAGCCGATTCCAAGTTGAATCGGCTCAGCCGAGCTAATCTTGATCCCTAAAACCATGCTTGGAATGAAATGGTTTCAATACTGCTACAATAGTAAGTGTATATAGAATGCCATGACTCACCAGTCTAGACAAACAGAGATCAAGATAAAAATTCTCTTAACTTCTGTTTGGCTGCAAGGAAAATTAAAAAGAATGGAAATAAAATTTTGAACTTAAAGAAACTTTTGTATTCATTATATCTTATGCTGTTTGACTAAATTCCTTGGTTAATAACTTTGATTTTATTTGCATCTAAATTTAGATGCAAATCCTTGGAACTTGAAAAGTAAAATAAAAATCACATCTAAATAGTATTACTAAATATGATAAAAATTTTAGATAATGAATATAAAAATCTCTTTTTTAGTTTGAAAATTTTTCATATCCCATCCCCTTATAATCAAACGGAGCTTTAAGAAAAGAAAAGGTGTTGTCCCTCTACCATCAAATCCATTGGAACCCATATTTGAGGAAAAGTTTGCACAGATATTTTGGTAATTTGCAATATGAGCAACGACAAAACCAAGTTGTTGGGTTCATAGATTTGGTAAAGAGAAATATTTGGTCTTCAACAAGTCAAAACGTTATCAGAGAGATGGATCCACATCGTCTCCTCTGTGGGATTCGGGAGGAGGGGTGGTAGTTTGGATGGATGATCGTTACCTAGCTCTTGGATAAATCTGAGCTTTCCATCCGAGTCGACATCCCTGTTGGCTCAGCTTGTCGACTGAGATGTTGGCTTGGATGAATGGCTTGGATTCACCCGAGACCCAGGTGGCGGCCATCCATCCAGGCCGCCATCCCTCCTCCCGAATCTGAGGGAGGAGATGATTTGAATCCTCATAGAGATTGACACCCCAAGCAGAAACTCCCATTTACGGTATCAACAGGTCAGGTTGGGTCAGTTTCAATTTAGGTCAAATCAATGGTGGACTTTATAGGGTCTGATCGAAACATGTTCATTAAATATTCGAGATAGATGGGCTGCATTGTGTACATTAACTAACGGGCCAGTTAAGTGTCACTTTGCTATTGGGCTGACTTCAGGCTGGTTCGATTTCAGGTCCATTTACTGGCCTAGTAAGAGATGTCATCTTACTTTGGTGCTAATGAGGTTGACTACCATATGTCCAAATCCCTGACATTCAGTTAAATTCAGTCAAGATGAAATTCAGTTCGGGCTAGCCTAGATTGGACCGGGACCAAGAAGTAAATAACAAGCTAATCAGAAACATGTCACTATCAGTTTGGTCCAGGTCGGTTTTAAGTTAATTCGGGTCAATTCGGTCTGGGTTACCAGTTCAGTCCTAAATTAACACCCCTAACCATTATACGGAATTTCCACTATACCCTCCCCCTATTTATGAAATTTCCCATAATACCTCATATTTATGAATTTTCCATCCGATCCCCATTTTTTGCCTGTGGTGTTAAGACTTCCTTAACACAAGCAGGTGTCATGGGAACCTGTTGTCGGTGGAATCCGTTCAGCTTCTCCGATCATGCCACGTAGATGGAACACCTACACAACAAGAAAAGGGGCGGGATATACACCGGGGCCACTCAGATGCTAAAGTTAGAAACCTCCAAGGACGTGCAAAATAGAACTCTTAGTGATACACTAGAACTCCTTGAAGATGGAGGTTCATTGAGATGTTGGCACCACCACCATCTTCTCTTCTTCTCTGGTGAAGTGAGATACTAAAATCGTATAGAGAATAAAACGCCAGAGGATTAATACCTGGTTAGGGTGTTTTTCTTATAGCATAGATATTCTTTTTTTTCTCTTTTTTTTTTTTTTTTTTTTTTGCAATTGAGATCATTTTGCTATATATAAGCCTCCGAGGAAGCTTTTCAGACAAGCCTCTCCACACCTACCACCATCTTAATCACCAGCCTCTTGGGAAACAGTAGGTTTGATAGGTTACGACCCCTTAGGGCAGCGCTGAGACGTCTTATCAGTCGCTTACGATCCCTCTTGGTCTTCTTCGACCCCCTTATAATCCACGTTTTCCATACTTTCTGATGCTTGTCTCTACCCTTACACTTTTATCGAGTGTCGGTCATGCTTTTGGCCGATTCGGTCCATGATATGGTGATCAGATCAGTCAAATCGGCCTATTTGGCATTTATGGTTAGGTGGTCCATTAAATACCCAGCTATCCCCATCAACTGGTCCCATCATGTTAGGATCACCCTAGGGGGTCGAACACGAGTTCTTCTTTCGGACATCTCTTATTCTCATTCCTTGCGCCTTAGTTGTACGCCACGTGTCCTTTTCTCCAAGATCATCTTACATTCTCCATTGACGGTTAGATTTGTATCCATTATGATTTTCCCCTAATAGAACCAACCCGTTAGTTTAGTCAAAATTGTAATAGTGAAGAATGAGATGAGTCTTTGACAGGATGTCTAGCAGCTGATGCTGTAATTCATACAAGTTTTGCACGAATTCAATGTAGAAAACATCTCTTGCTGCTCAAATAGACGGCTTCTAGTGAAAGGAAAAGAAACTAGAGGGTATTTTTTGGAAAAAAAAATTGTACACATTCCTGTGTGTACTTTCATCTCCGCTCTCACATTCTTTTTTCTCTTTCCTCCTTAAAATCCATACCATGTCCTCTGTCAGTGAATCGGCTATCCACTGAATTGGGATCATATGTAGTGAGAATCCCATCCACTCAAAGTGGATGCATTTTAAATGGATCAAGATATGTGTCAATCCACTTTGAGTGGTGGAATTCTCATTACAATGTGGCTTCACTACGGAGGATCTTTTCCCTATCCACCAACTCCTCATGTACTCCTTTTTTCCGGATGGTATGTATATCTCAAAATAAAGAGCGTGTAGACCCTTCTCCCAATTTTTTATTCAGTTCTTTTTTTTTTTTTATATATATTTCTCTATGATATACCCATATTGATGGGGAAAGGATGGAAGTTTTTCCAAGTCATTTCACATTTTTTTAATCCCTTCTCTCTCCTTCTCCTGATTTTGTGTGCTCCGTTATTGACAAAATTAATTGCTGTGCCTTGATTAGTGGAGGGTGAGAGATTTGCAACCAAATCCTCTTCTGCGGTCCTGTCGCCTGCCAAGGGCCGGATTTCAGTCGGCCCACCCCCCAATGTATTGGCAGGCGGCCAGACCAAAACCCCGGCCCTTGGATCTGCGGCAAGAACCTCCTGCCGCAGGAGACGATTTGGATCCGAGAGATTTCTCCACAATTGCAGCAATGTGAGGGTTTCATAATTATAGTATGACTCTTTTAACTTGTCCTTCGTCCTTCTCTGATCTCTCAATTACCAAAAGGAAAAAAAACTTTAAGGGAAGGATATACAAGTTAATGAGGCATATTAAAATCTTATATGTTAGTAAGAAAAAGAGAATACAAGAAGAATTGATAACTGATCACTTAAAGAAGAGAAATGTGAGAAAAAGGGGTCTAGATTTAAAAAAAAAATGAGATATAGACACAGAACCTTTTCCAAAATTTTAATTTTAATTAGTAACTTTAAATTTTGATGCAAATAATATATTTATTTTTGATCGACCCACAAGAAACAAACATACAAAACAATAAATACAATTCTTTACATAATAGTAGGTCATTTCCAATAAAAATTATGAAAAAAATCCCTTTTACTCCTATTTTATCTATAAAATAAAAAATTAGACGAACACTTCGAGTTTTTTTTTTACGGTCATTCATATATCACATTTTTTTCCGGTGAGGATTATTATGTCATTTCATATGTCTATTACAAACATACAAAACAATGAATACAATTCTTGACATAATAGTAGGTCACTTCCAAAAAAATTATGAAAAAAAATCCCTTTTGCTCTTATTTTACAATTTTTTGGAATAAAAACAAGGGACAATATTAAAAGAAGGTGAGATGTTCTAAATACACCTATACATGTGTCATTGAACCATTCCCAAACTTGAAAGTATCACTTGCCCATAAATATGATCTATGTTATGCTTCTCTTGAATTCTTCAACAACTGTGGACTCATGATCCACTTTGAAGAATGATCCGCTCTGACAAATTTGGTAGCAACCTGAAATTTTTATGAAATTTGTGGTGGTTGTGGAGGGCTTGGCCCGACCCGTCCTGATTGAGCCACTCAAAGATTTGTCTGTTTTGGAGGAGCTATATAATGTTCTTTTCTTAACTTGTAACTGTAGCCGCAAAAAGGAAGAGAGAAATGGGGTTTTTGGATTTGGTTTTGGAAGAGAGTTTACTCTTGAGAGATCTACATCCAAGGCCCTAGGGTTGTCCATTTTGGAACCGAACTGGTAGCCCAGATCAAGTCGGCCTGGATTAAACCAAAATCAACCCAGATCGAATTGATAGTGGATATGTTTCAAGTTAACTTGTTATAATACTTATCGGTCCCGATCCGGTCTGGATTAATCCGAAACCCAATTGTTAAGGTGAATCGAACCAAACTTGAACCAATAGAGCCCGAACCAAACTATATCCTGGCTCGAATTAAACAGAATGTCAGGGATTTGGACATATGGTGGTCAATACCATTAGCACCAAAGTAAGATGGCATTACTAGGCCAGTAAGTGGACCCAAAACCGAACCTGTCCTAAGTTAGTTCGATAAACTCAGTCCGATAACAAACCGACACCGAACCTCCCCATTGATACCTCTACAAGCCCATGTGTGTTGGCATATCCTATGTCAAGCCCATGGGCCAATGGATGTACGGAAAGGTGTATCTCAAGATTCGTATCTACCGGACTCACATGGTCAAGGAAGAGGAAGGGGCCAGTTGTAGCTTTGGGACTCCCTTAACCCTAATTTGAAAGTTTGAATTCCCTAAAGTCCTTTATGTGAAATTGAAAATGACCTTAATACCCTTATAAATTTTTATCAGTCAAATGACCTAGAATCTCCATTCTTGGTGAAAATGTGATTTTTAGCATTAAACCCTTATAATGGAAATTTGTTTCAAAACAAGTTTATTTGCCTATTATTTTACAAAATATTCTATTTTTTGCATGTTCAAAACTTAATCAATCTTGGCCAACCTAATTGATTTTCGATCTCCATACCATTTGACATTTCTCAAAAAATTCTTTTCGGAGACCAGAAGTCCTGAACTATGATTTTTGGACTTGCGGTTAAAAATTATAATTTTTCCAAGATTTCTAAAGTTTTTTTTTTATAATTATCAAAAAATAGAATTCAAAAGAATGAGTCAAACCTGGGCTGGGCCAGACTAAACTGATCCACATGACCATAAACCATGCGGTCCAGACCCAATCAACCGGGCGGCACTCATTTGGGCAGTGACGGCACCACGACAGTTGCACGTGTCAATAGTGCATGCCCCGTGCACTCGAACGGCACGACATGGGCACATGCATCACTAATTCCCTTACGAGTGACACCTTGTGCAATGTAAAATTTTTTTTTTTTTGGGTAAGTATGGAGAGATGGCTTTCCTTCTTGACCACGTCATTGCATGAGCCACATCCAACTATAGGAACCAAATCCTCTCCTGCGGCAGGAGGGTCCTGCGGCTGATCCAAGGATTGGAGATTAGTCAGCCTGCCTATCAATACATCGGAAGGTGGGCTGACTAAAATCCCGCCCTTGGCAGGCGGCAGGTCAGCAGGAGAGGATTTCTACACCCAACCATAGGAGAAGGTGCAGTCAATGATGGACACGACAGTCCATGTGGTAAGTTACTGCTCTTGGCCACAAAAACTCTTTTGCATGCCACAATACTTAATTACCAAAATTGAATCGTATTAATCAACTCCCACTCAACTACTTGCAACACCAAGGTTCTAAATTTAGGTATCAGTCATTTCGAAAACCAATGTGAATCTATTAGTATCGATCAGTATTGATCCAATCTAGTTGCAAACTACCTTTTTGGATCTAATTCAACGGTTGAGCAAGGCAACATTTGCTAAGGGTGGCATCAATATTAGGGTTGTCCTCCCAACTCTCCAATTTAACATAAATGAATGCATGATTGCTCGAGTTTATTTTAGAGATAGGATTGTCTATGGATTTATTATTTGCTCTTGGATGATAATGAATGGGTAACTAAATAAATTGTGGACGTGCTTAAATGTTATCCATAAAATGTGGGACGTGTTAAGGAAAAAGTACACATTAGTTGTGCTTTGTCTATTTTTATCTCTATCTTTCTTCCTTGAAATTTAGGGCTCTTGACTCCTATCTCTCTCCTCTAAATGATCGATTACCGGTCCTTCTCGTATTTTTATTTTCCCTGCTAGCACATAAGATTCCAATATATCCTAGGAATGTATAGATCCTTCTCCCGATATATATTTTTAGTTTCGAATGAGAATTTTATTTTCTCAACAACTGGATTGTTACATAGGCCCTGACACTATATTAAGTACAATATTGCCCTTAGGGTTTGTTTCCATAGTAACCCGTGATTGATTGAAGAACAAATACATCTTCCATTTGTTATCCATTGAACTTCGGACAATAACACTTGGGGGTTTCTGATTGCTTGCCAACATGAGAAAACCCTTGTTTAGCAGAAGTGCAGAGGTGACAACACAAGTTAAAAAAGAATTACCTGAGATTCTATTTCATCTCATATTAGGAAAAGTGATTTAGTTCATGCTTAATTCTGAGTTTTCCATTTATATATGCATACAAAAATTGGATAAAGTAAGATGTTATCTTTTTATGGGCTTAATTAATTATCGACTCTTTGATTAGTGAGTGTTTGTATTATGGGTTTGACCGAATTTGATCTAGTCTGTTATGGGTTAGCGATAAACCAATCTAGTCTAATGTGAGGGTAGTTCAAGATTGGGTGGTATTATATAAATTCAGAGTCTCTGTAATTCAAGTTGTATAATTCTTCTCTCTACTCCCATACGTAGAGAACGAAAGAAGATCTCCTATGGGTTGTAGAAGACTCGAATCAAAGCTCGAACTGGAATAAACGAAAACCAATCTCCAATACACAGGTATATCTTTATTGATCATCTCTTAATTATTCTCATTGTATTCTAGGGTTCTTGTATGGATTATTATGGATTTGTGTGAAACCCTAAAACCCAGTATATTCTAACAGGTAGAATTGTGTAAAAATTATTAATGCGAACCAACTAATAGGGGAGTGATGTGAGATTTGACTCAATCACATGTGTGAGCTTAAAAAAGTTTAGGCAGGTATATTTAGGTTGCGTCTCGTATACATTCTTCGAATGCATTTTACTATATAGTCTAGATTAACAACACATTGTGAGATAATATAAATGGTATTTAGTATGTATTCTCATTCTTACATTATGGAATAAATTAAGAAAACATGATCCATTCCGGAATGTAATCTTTTACCCATTCTTCATTTAAATACATATACTAAGTGGTCAATAAAGTTGAGTTCATTGGTGATGTCAAGATAACTCATTTTCCTCCATGATTGATGAACATTATTTTATTTGGTACAACATGACACATGTCAATATAAAAAAAAAGTTAATCAATCCATGATATATGAGACAAAACCCAATAATTTTTTCTTTTTTTTTTTCTTTTTTTGATAGGAAAAAAAAAACCCAATAACTTGATGGACACATATCTTGCAAAATAATTTAGGGATTGGAATCTCCAGGCTTCTCAAATGCCATTTTTCATTTATTTTTAAAAGAGTAAAAAAAATATGTGAAATCACGTATCCTACACTCTCTTGGAGAAACTTTTGACTATAATTTATTATTTTCATTGAATTTATGGATTTTCAATTCTAATAGAGACAAAAATTAATAAATAAAACAATAAAATGTGAAATGTATGCTAGATTTGCAAGGAAATGTTTTTTTCTAAAAACCTCTCTTTACCCAAATTGAAGGGGAGTGTAGATACCTAGTTTTGTCAGGTTCGGATCATTTTTTATTGTTAGAGTTATTCAACATGTATATTAATAAATTAATATATGTGCTGGGTGAATTCCAACCGTTGAATCATGATGGAAAGAACTGAATAACAGGAAATGATTTTTTTCCAGTTTTACCACCTTATATGACATCCAAAACGATGATGAAATTAGTTTATTGGAATGGTGAGACAAGCCAGTTGTAACTTTGGGGTTCTCCTTCACCATAATTTGGAATCTTGAATCCCACAAAGACCTTTTGGTAGAAACAATGGAAATTACCACAATACCCCTATGGTGTTTGACTAGTCAAATGATCCTTGGATATCCATTTTTCGGATTCAAATCGTCTCCTCCTTGAGATTGGGGAGGAGGGGCGGTGACCCCACTGGATGGTGGCCATGTGGAGGTTGGATGAATCCGACCCCTCCGTTCGAACCGACAAGTCGAGCCGACAAGAGAGTGTCGACTCGAACGGAGGGGTCGGATTCATCCGACCTCCACATGGCGACCATCCAGTGGGGTCACCGCGTCTCCTCCCTGTACTACAGGGAGGAGACGATTTGAATACTCAGTTTTCATGGGAATGTGATTTTTAGTATCTTATATGTAAATTGGTCTAGTTTATTTGCCTATTATTTTATTAAATATTCTTTTTTTGACATGCGAAACCCACACGTTCTAAGCTTACCAAAACAAATGTTGGCTAAATTGTTTTTTTTGAATTGAAATTGTCTCCTCCCAGGGTTTAGGAGGAGATTCGGCTGCTACCAGTCGATGCCCAACATGTGGGTGTCGGTTGGATCTGAACCATTCAGCCAACGCTGATGCATAAGCCGACATCCCCTCTGCGATTCACCTTATCAAATGGCTAGACGGCTTGGATCCAACCGATGCCCACATGTCGAGCATCCGCTAGTGACAACTAAGTCTCCTCCCAATCTCTGAGGATGAGACGATTTGGATCCCCTTTTTTTCTCTCCATGCCATTTTTTCCCTCCATGCCATTTTGATAGTACTCAAAAAAATCTTTCCGCGACACTTGAACCATGATTTTTGGATTTGCAATTAAAAAAATTATGATTCTAAAATTTCTAAAGTATTTGACAATTAAAATTCAAAAAGAACCGGTCAAACCTGGCCAAAACCAATCAGACCGGGCCATATGACCATAAAATGTGTGATCCAAACCCAATCTGTTGGGTGGCACGACAGTCGCATGTGGCTCCATTGGTGCCTCGCCAAACCTTGCACGTGTCGAACAAGCGATGTTAGGCACGTGCAGTACCAACCCCCTTCTAAGTGGTGCCTTTGTAAGGGTGTTAAACAGTTTATTATCAGTTAAATAGTGCAGTCCGGTCTGATACGGTGTATAGGAGGGTAAAATCAAAATCAAACCAATTCATTAAACGGTGTCGAAATTAAAACCATAATCGATTAGTAATTGATTTTAGTTTAACATTGATTTTTTATTAAACTGTTTAACGCATTGGTCGATTTGGTTGTCCTAATCAATTACTAAATGACTAGTTTATCCCATAGTAATCACATCTGACAAACATTGAAGCTCTACCACTACCTTATTAGCTTTTGTCGTCAACAATGCTACTGGCATTGCTGCTTCAAGCCTTAATTTTTAAATAAATGGATGATGTCGAGTACATTACCCATAGTTGACCTCGTTTGCCAAGGTCAATTGAAACCAAGAGCCTGGTATAAGGGGTAGTTTAATCCATAGTTTTTAAAGCTAGACACCAAACATTGAGCTGAAAAGGAGCTGGTTCATGTTCTAGTTTTGACTGATCAAACTGTGGTAACTATACCTGTGTGTTATATTTAGCAGTATAAGTTAATTAGGGTTTAGTTTAGGCTTTAGGGTAAATAAACAGTTCACTCTCATATGAGGGTAATTGATAGCTAATCCGGTCAAACCCATCAGTTTAAATAGTCTAAAATCGTATCAAACCAATTAGGTAAACGATACCATAATCTTAAAGAACCAAATCGTTTACTAAATCATTTCAATACAAATGTTGCACTCTAAATATGCCTTATGCTGTTAGGCCCTCTAAGTTGCGGATCTGCATCCTCTCCTACCAGTGGTTCTGGGAGGACAGTGGCAACCTGCCCTGGATGGCCGCCACATGGCTCTCGGTGAATCCGAGACCCACGTCCGAGCCGACACCCAGTCGACAAGCCGAACCGACAGGGGGTGTCGGCTCAGATGTGGGTCTCGGATTCATCCGAGAACCACGTGGCAGCCATCCAAGATAGGTTACTGTGTCCTCCCAAAACCATTGGGAGGAGACGAAGTGAATCCCTAAGTTACGGATCTTGGCCACCAAAAGCCTTTCTCATCGTTACAAGTGAAAAATTCCTTAAAACTATTTTTTAAACTATTTTCACTTACCTTACATTCACGAGAATCAGTTTTTTTTTATAATTTTTTTTAATAAAAAAGAAGAAGGTAAAAGTAGGCCAGATGGTCCATATTTATTTATTTATTTATTTATTTTTTCATGTAACAAAAACACATCTTGAAAGTGGGTCCCATGGTCGACCAACAATGGACATAATCCTAACAGATTCTAATGAGAGGTTACAATCGGAATTTTAGATCACCTTTCACGTGGCCAATAAAACCCAATGTTGGAAGTGTACTTTCAAGGCGGGCATCAATTTGTTGAAATTAGGGGTATCATTTTTGGGATGGAATCAGTCTAATAACTTGGAACTGACTTGAACCAAATTATTATCGAACATGTTTTGGGTTGAGGTACGATATATTATATCAGTCTGTTCTAGTCTGCACTTGCCCAAAATCGATAAAAAAAAAAAAAAAAAGACTGATGAGTTCGAACCCAATAATAGCCTGGACCAAACCGATTTAGACCCAATATTAAACTTAGCTTCATTATTTCATCCTTTTGGATGGCCTTAATAGGTATTTTATCGGGCTTTCAACCCAAACCAGTCCAAACCAACCCAATATCAATTCGAAACCAAATCGACCCATTAGTTAATGTGCACAATGCAATCCATCCAATCCCAACTTATTAATGGACATGTTTCGATCAGACCTTATAAAACCCGACACCGATTTACTAGGCTTTCGACCCGAACCAGTCCAATATCGATCCGAAACCCAACCCGCTCCTTAGTTAACGTGCACAACGCAGTCCATCCAACAATTCTAATCCAAACCTCTTAATGGACAAGTTTCGATCAGACCTTATAAAACTCGACACCAATTTAACTCGGACTAAAACCGACCTAGACCAACCCGTTGACACCCATATGTGAAACCAATACATAATCGGATACTTATCGGCCCCGATATGTTGAGTGTCATGCACTTTTGCCCATGTATCTACCCAAAATGCTGAATCATCCCAACTAGTATGATTTGACACTTAAAATCATGCGTGAACCACCAACATATCGGGGGGGGCCTTTCAGACAAACCTCCAACCTAACAAGCAGAGATACGGATTCAGGTACGCCGAATATTCCATTTAGGAAATGATTTGCTGTATTGGTAATTATTAAATATGAATTTATAAAAATCAACGGTCGAGATGATGTTGTGGAATAAAAAAAAAATGATAATTAGCGGGAACTGAGTTGTTTGTTGGATTACGAAAACGAGCGAAACTAACGGTCTAAGCCTTAGCGACTATATATAGAAACAGCACCGTCACACAGCAGAAATCCTCTCGGTCACTCCCGCGAAAGAGGTCGTTGAACTGTTAAGTCAGCTTCTTCAGCTCCGGAACCGAGAGAAGACGATATGACTCCTTCTCTTTGTAAGCGATGACTCAACGAATCGCAATTTCTGACAAGTGCTATCTTTAAATTTTCATTTTTTTAATTTCTTTCCGTTTCTGTCTGGTGGCAATGATCCACGCTTTTCGTGTTAGTTCAACATCTTTCGTTGATAGGATCTCATCCCCTTTGGGTTGGTTTTCTTCTTATCGTTATCGATGGCTATTAGGTTTGTAGATCTTGATGATTGGAAGCGTTTCTTTTTAGTTCAATTTTAACTGCTGCTGTTGTTTTTGTTGTTATCGTCAATGAAGAATCTCTCTGATCCTTTTTTGTAGATGCTATCTGGATTTTATATGTGTTCGTACATTTTGTCTCTTGGATTGGAAATTGTTCACTTCTTATACAAGTTCAGAGAAGTTGGAGGCGGTCGATGATTAGATAACTGAGAATTGAAAATTATTGGGTTTTTAGTTCTGAGATTCTGAGCTGTTGATTGCGCCGTTTTAGGACACTACTTGTACACTTGAATTTATGCAATTATTGACTGAATACATTGATGTTTGCTCGGCCATGAACCCAACATTAAAAATTTATCTTTGTCTTTTTATTTCCCTTGGCTTTCTTTTTGGTGGAAGGGTTATAATTGGTCGAATTTTTGGTGGAAGGGTTTGTTCTGCTAATTGCCTCTCAACTGTTCTTTGAAATTCTTGGCAAATGTGATTAATGTGTAAAACGGGTATAATCATGAATAGGTATCCAAAGGGGTGTTATTTTGGCAAATATCTTTGTCTAGCCCGTCGTTGAAGTATTCTGGATGTATTTTCTTCGTTCTGGACATAAAGAAATACTTGACTTTGTGATTTTATAGTTCATTTGAAGCTGCATTTTGTTCCATTTTATAAGAGATGCTGGTTTTATGATCTCCACATTGTATATGGTAAAATGCTGTGTCCCTTAAGACCAATATTCAGTCGACGACAAAAGAGTTTAGACATGAGTCACATGGTGTCACATGGCAGTCATACTATTGCAGGGCTTGGGGACATAAGGAGATAGATGCCTAAGAAACAAGAGACCTAAACTAAGTCAAAATTTAGTTAATAGATTTTTAATGATCCAATATAAAGGAGAATTGAAAAATAAAGCTATTCTGAACCGACTTTCAATGTTTTGATACCCATAGAAGTTGGACCCAAAACTCGTTCCTGTCCCTGCACCATACATGAGTATGTTTATAGCTCAACTCAATTCATTAATCCTTGGTGCATAATACTTAGATCAATTTCAAGAAAAGCTGCTTATAGCTATGAAGCAATAAACTGTGCTTAACAGTATAACTCTCAGATCTGCTTTTTTATGATTTTTACGGTTGTTATATTGGTTATAAGCATAGCAGTGTGCTTTTCAGGGTGAAGAAAATCATTGTATCCATTTCATTTTGCAGTGTTTGTCCCTTTTCTGTTTTTATTACTCATTGGGGGATGTCTCGCAAGGCCTTTCTATCCTCTTCCAAGCAAACTGGCCTATAGTGATAGACAACCGTTGCAGACGACCCGCCCCTACAATATTGCACATCGAGGTTCAAATGGGGAGATTCCTGAGGAAACTGTTGCTGCTTACATGGTATTCGTTTATTGGGAAAGTCTACCTTTTCTGAGTTTTTTTTTATGCGTTTAATCTGAAAGATTGTATGCATTGCGATTGGGTGTGATGAGTTAATATTTTTCTCGTTATTGTGAAAACCATGATTTCAGCACTGCATACTGACATGTGAATGCTGGATGGATAGAATTAACTTGTGTAATTGACCGAGGATGCTCTTATTAGACGTACAATAAATGTGAACACAACTTATTGGCAGTGACCAGACACATCTTTGTTAGATCTATGACTGTTACGAATGGATACTTTGAGGTGGAAATTATTCACCTGAAGTTTGGTTTTTTCCATTAAGCCCCCTAGTAAAAAATCGATGAATGTTCTCACTTTTTCCTTAGGTTCTCTTTTTCTCCACATTTGTTTACCTGATGTGCTGCAGAGGATGTTGAATGGATAACTATTTCTATCTTGACCTGTTTGTGATGCTTCTCTTTTGTAATGCCATCTACTCTTTTAGAGCATAGTTCCCTAAAGTCTTTGGTTGTTGCAGAGAGCTATTGAAGAAGGTGCTGATTTCATAGAAACAGATATCCTCTCTTCGAAAGATGGTGTCCTTATATGCTTTCATGATGTAACCCTTGATGACACTACCGATATTGCAAACCATACAGAGTTTGCTAATCGCAAACGGACCTACGATGTTCAAGGAGTGAACACGACCGGCTTCTTCGTTGGTAAGAAATCATGCTACTTTTAACTTCATCTGTCATATATTAGTGCTTCTTCCATACAATAATGAGAAAAAAAGAATTGAACACATCTTCTTGTATTTGGTTGAGATTTATTTAATTACATAATCAAGTGTAAGTCCATATGTATAGCTGGCTATCTGTGTATGATATTAGTGTACCTTTTAATTTCACTATGCAGTGGGTTTTTCAACTGTTGTTTGTTCTTTATACCCATTCCATATAATTTTTCTGCAAAATATTAAACACGAAGAATGGACTAATGAATTGGATGAGCTGAAGAATATGTTACTAATGTGCAGTTGATTTCACACTGGTAGAGCTTAAATCATTAAGGGTGAAGCAGAGATATCCATTCCGGGATCAACAATACAATGGTAAGTTTCATTGTGGTGTTAAAATTCCAGTAGGTCTAATTTTGTTTTTTATTTGATTGCTCAAATTATTTAAGTTAATGTGGTCTTTAATTAGGCGATATGGTGTTTATAAGTTATCTTCCTGTCATGAAGGGAAACCTTAAAATAAATTTGTATTCCAAAATATAAGATTTGTTCTGTTGTATCAGGTTTAATGCTTGGATTAATTAGCAGGAAAGAAAATGTTAACAACGAAGTATATCTATGAACTCTTAAGTTTGAATAGTGTCTGGATAAAACAAGGGGAATTGGATTGTGTTAAGTCACTCCTCGTGAACATTTTATCTCAATGATGAAAAACAATATCCCTTCTCAATAGGTTACAATGTGGTAGACATTACAAAGTATGGGTTGCTATGATTGTGTCCAAGCAATAGATTGTCTTTATGAAATTCCGAAATTTTTAAAAGCACGATACATGATATAGGTTCCAAATGTTTTCATCTAAAAACTTGTGCCAGAAGATAGTCTGTCAATGAGCTCTAAGACTTAGTTGTGAATTTCATTTTGGTTGTCATTTTTGTTTAGTGACCGAAATTTCATTTTCGGCTATCTTGGTTAGGTCATTTGGTTAGTTGCTCTAACTTTTCAGTAGATATTCATATTGGTTATGATGCAGTGAAGGGTGTCCAATCGGGTCAATTGGGCATTGGAAGACTTTATATTGGCCGATGGTCAGATTCTATGGCCCTTGTTGGGCTTTTCATTTTTGGCTTTGGTTTAAAGACTCAACGTACAAGATTTGGAAGATACTAGTTAAAATGATTTGACTGAAACTAGAATGAGATAAATATCTAATTTCGTTGTCTATCAGGATTACAGGCTTAGTAGACCTCAGCTTGAATCATTCAATACCTTTTTTGCAACTTTCAACCTGGTTTTGTCTTGTCACATACTAAACTCTTTGTGAACTTGTCCTCTATAAACAGAATAAGAACAACACTATTACTGGATATTGCTACAAATTAAATATCTGGTCTTGATCTTTATCAAAATCCCTCGGTGTATTTGCATGCAAGTATTTTTGGTACTGGGATTTAATCCTTGTGCACCTATATTCATAATGCAATGAAAGTGCTATGGTTACTTTTGATAGATCATGCGAAGCAATGCTTAGGTCCGAGTTTCTTTTGCAAGTTCCAATCATAAAAAAAATTACATGCCTGTACCAATATTTTTTATTTCATCCTTGTTCCAACTAAAATGCAGGAGAATTCTCAATTATTACTTTTGAAGAGTATATTTCAATTGCGTTGGATGCAACAAGAGTTGTGGGTATCTATCCTGAGATTAAAAATCCAGTGTTAATCAACCAGCATGTAAGTAACTTTCCTTTTAAATCTAATATAAGGGTTGGGGCGTTAGTCTACAATGGGTTGTATATATGTTGTTATATATGTTTCCTGATTGGGCTCGGT
This sequence comes from Protea cynaroides, assembly GCA_028583415.1. NCBI lineage: Eukaryota > Viridiplantae > Streptophyta > Magnoliopsida > Proteales > Proteaceae > Protea > Protea cynaroides. The sequence continues at coordinate 63,842,483 of CM053268.1, read as the reverse complement.
TCCTGAATGGAAACCAGTAATGAGAACCATGACAAGCTAGATATTCCAGTCTAACGCCTCCAATTTTGTTATAGCATTAGATTTCTTAGCAAAATTCAAGTTTTGAGATTGGAAATGAAGTTTTAGGCAACATTGCTGCTATTTTTAACAGGTCAAATGGGCAGATGGCAAGAGGTTTGAAGACAAGTTTGTGGACACACTCAAAAAGTATGGATACAAAGGTTCATACATGTCAGAAGATTGGCTCAAACAACCAGCATTTATCCAGTCCTTCGCTCCCACTTCATTAATATATGTTTCAAATCAGACGGATTTGCCCAAAATCTTCTTAATTGATGATGTGACCGTACCAACACAGGACACTAACCAGGTGACTCAATTTCCTCTTGTTGTCCTCCTTATAGATTACTTTACTAACTTAGATTTCTGAAGCTCTATTTTGATGAAAATACTGCATAATTTCTCTCAAATTTTGTAGGACTTATAAGCTGTGTCTAAAAGTTGTTTAGTGTAACCTACTCATGCCACGTAAAGAGCTTGTTGAAATATTGTGTGCGAAATAGAAGTATCTCGGGAAATTGGAATTTCCAGGAGGATTTTTAAAAAGCATAATAGTGAATACCATGTTTGTACCGTTGTCCATATTGGAATTTCAGGAGGATTTTCGTGGAGGCTTTCTTGCTTCTTGCACTTGAGTTTTGTTATCGCAATAACTGTTTTTGAATTTGATAAATTTTGATTACAATAGATCAGGACAGGGAGGATTCAAGGAAAGTGAAGAATATGCTTGGGATTTCTTTTCTCCCTCCCCCTCCGAAATCCTACCCTGACTATACTTTCTCTTCCTTCTCTCTGTTTCTCTCCATGTTTCTTCTATTTCTCTGGATTTAGTATTTGTGCTGCTCCTAAACAAACAACAGATCAAGCATTGTCTTTTTCCCTTCCCTTATTTTCTCAGGATCATTACAATTACTTTAATTCCTACTTACCTGGATTTGAAACCCATTTGTTGTGGTAGTATCCCCTTTCCCCTCGCCCTTCCAATTGATGATTATTTCATGGTAATTCATTTGTTTTTTTTTTCCTTTTCTTTTTTCCAAGGAGAGGGAGTGTCCTCTGTCAGGACAATAGATTTGATAAAGTAGGAAAATAACCTCAAGCAATTATTGAAGAAAAGGAATCATACAACCAACATAGTTTCAAATACCTGGAAAATATGGCATGGGATATAATATATGGTGCCCGCATGGGTGCAAAGGCCAAGGTGCTTCCTTGGTGTCCAGGTAGATTACAAAAATACAAGGGGAGAATAAGTGAGACTAGATAAATGTAAGGGCAGAAACGAGAAATTAGTGAAATTTTTAAAATTTGGCTGGCAAGATCATCCGGTTTGCAGTCTGGGCACCTTGTCACATGGTGATTGGTTGCCTTGCACCTCAAGTGGCCTCTTTTCGCCTAGGTGATGGCTTGATGGACTATGACAGCTAATCATAATTTAAATTGATTTGACTTTGCTAAGTTCGTTTTATCTTGTTCGTGTTATCATTGTGCCTATGCTTCCTGCTTGCTTATTTATGCTATTCCCTTTTATAGTAAAACCTAATTCTTGGATTGCCACGGTTATTGCAGTCATATTGGGAGATCACTTCAGATAAGTACCTTCAATTCATAAGGAATTATGTCGTTGGAATTGGACCCTGGAAGGATACTATTGTCCCAGTGGAGAACAATTATTTGATGACGTCTACTGATTTAGTTGCTAAAGCACATGCCCATGACCTACAGGTGTGATAAAAAAAAAAACTTGTTCTTTTATTACATTTTGATGTAATTATTGCCGCTCATGATTTTAGTGTAGTGTCCAGGTATAGTTGTTTAAAATTCTTGCATTTTTAAACTACGCCTTACTACTTTGCTTAACTATATTGTAGACAAACATATTTTCTCCCCAGTCAAAAAAGTAGTAATATTTAAAGTTATTAAGGCTCTCTTTGGAATGTATTATATAATTAATTATATAATACATTATGACATATTTAGTTGTTTGGTATGATTTATGGTACTAATTTATATTTGAAATAAACTTATATAATCTAAAATCTACAAATAGGTTAGAAGGTGTTTATCATTATTGTAATAATCTATTATTACTTATTTATGTCTAGTGGTACCAAACGATTATTATTTATGGCTTATAATTTATTATCATAAATGATTTGTCATATATAACTCATAAACATAAATATAAATTATACCAAAGAGAGTTTAAGAGCCACTGTTCAAACCTTTGTTACTTTAAAACTTCTCTCTTTAACACATGAGAACGGATTCTATCCTATTTGGGAGGTGGAAAGAAAAGAATTTGTGGAGGGGGAGTATGTTTTTTATTCGTACTTTCTTACCAAGTGATGGCATACTGGACCCAAATGTTTGGTCCCCTTGGATGGCCAAAACCAAACCTAATCCAGTAAAGATAATCTTTACTGTCCAAAATAATGCCTTAAAATGTCCTTCCCTTTATTGCAGTTTAAAATTGATATTAATTATAGTTAGTTTCTTTGTTGCCAAGGATTTAAATCTCAATTGAGAACCGAGAATCTCAAGATCTTAAATCTCGATCGATAATCGAGAATCTCGAGATCTCAACAAGAATCTGAGATCTTGACACCTATGCTTTTTTCTGAAAGCTTCAATTTTATCTCGGGGCTCAAATGGTCATTTTAAGGTTTGATACTCCAGGTAAACCCTCTTTTAGCTATATAAACACATTTAAACCATAAAATTACAAAAATAATCATACATAGTGGCATTTGGGAAAAATTATGACACAAAGTGATAACAAAAATAATAACACATACTGGAATTTTGCCCACAGAAACAACACTTAACACTTATTTATGACTAATATAATTTAAGTAAATGTCTCTTATTTTTTATATTTCATTTACTTAAGAAATTATTCATTAATAAGAAAACAACCCCTATTTTGAATCCAACAAAAATAGTCTAAAATTCAAATTTCAAAAGGAAAAAAGTCAACCCTCCAGTTCAAGAACAAAAATCTCATATCCATGTGGAGGCGATTTCTAACTTTCAAATACTAGGGTTTTTCTACAATTTAAAATTTTCATAAATTTCTTATAGAATCACCATAAAAAATCGAAAGAGCGTCAAAATAATCATTTGTTTCAATGCCCAAAAAAGTATTTCCATTTAGGCGACTTTAACCAACATTTGCATACTCCAAGCAATGTTTGACTGGAGCGTAATTCTTTAATATAACTTGGATTTAAGCAATCTCAGATTTATTGAAAAGTTGGTTATGTTAGCTTCCAATGCTTGAAAGGAGTTACGTTCTGGTCAAACCTTGCTTGGAATATGCGAATGCTATTTAAAGTTGCATGAATGGAAATAATTTTTGGACATCAAAACAAATTGGTTATTTTAGTGCTCTTCTAGTTTTAGTGAGGTTTTAATATAATAATATTTATGAAAATTTTGGATTGTAAAAAAACCCTAACAATTGAAAGTTTAAAATCTCCCTCGCAACAAAAAATACAATTTTTGTTCTTGAACTAGAGGGTTTACCATTTATCCTTTTGCAATTTGAATTTTAGACTTTTTTATTGGATTCAAATCATAGTGTTTGGTTATTTATGAATAATGTATTAAGTAAATGAAATAATTGCTGAGTATTGTTCCCTAAACCATTTTATGCAGGTCATAAGGTATCAATCCAATACAAAACAAAACCAAAAAAAAAAAAAAAAGGTTTCAGTGGAGAACAACAGGCCTTGTTCGAAATTTGAACCAAAATCCATCGAGATGAACTGAAAATTCTTGAGATTTTGACCGAGACACTGTAGACTTTGTGTCTTGTTTCTCATCTCGTCTCGAGCCGGTTGAGATCACCTAGAATTTCGAAATCTCTCCGAGATTTAGATACACATGGTTGTTGCTGATGCATATGTGAAATTTTGATCACTGGTTCCATTCTTTTAGCCTTGTTCCTTCAGTTCTTTATTATCCTTCTTGGCCACATGTGTAAAATTACTTTGCCAAATCTTTGAGCTCTTGGTTGGTAATTCTAATGGCGATGTTATTTCAGGTGCATCCATATACCTACCGGAACGAAAACATGTTCTTGCACTTCAACTTCCATCAAGATCCATATGCTGAATATGATTACTGGATAAACACAATTGGGGTTGATGGACTATTCACAGACTTCACAGGGAGCCTCCATAATTTTCAAGAATGGACATCTCCCATCTCTAAGAACGAAAGCCATGCATCTGATCTCTTGCATAAGATTGCGGTGATGGTTTCAGCCTATGGAAAATTATGATGATAAATATTTTTGTTACTTCTTAATAATTTTTTATTGGTTTTAGAACTAAGGATAAGATATTGGTTTTAAAACCGAAGGAAAAAATTCCAGCACATCCTGTATTTTCTTGCCACATAGAAAGTCGATCTGGCTGATTGTTAGATGTTTAGAAAATGATTTGCATTATCACATGTCAAATTTCATATTGAGATTCATGTTAGGTATGCCCTCCTGTGTATGTCCATACACCTACGTCCTTGATTTTTTCAGTACTTTTTTTGCCACCTGACAATCTCAGATTGGGATGAAACTTTGCAGGTGAAGAGAGGACCTTCAGATCAGCTATACACAAAATTTCAGCGCACCTGAGTTGCCACGTGGCAATTATTGCTACTTCCTTATTAGGGGGGGTGCCTAGAACCTGCTCCCTAAAATTAAAACCACTTCCTTGTTAGGATGTGCGTAGCCCCCTCTCCCCATAATTAAAACCAACAACAGTGTAGTTGATAGAGATATAATTGGCAAAATTTTGTAGATACGAAGTAGCTCTTCTGCTTTTACCCTTTTTTTTTTTTGGTTCTATCATGCTGTGGGTCGTAGTAACTTTCAGAGGGGATTGTGCACCAAGTGGTTGCATCCAGAAATAGTTACTATTGAGAGGAGTGGATATTCTGGCACCAACAGCACTAGAACCATTTCAGCATCATTGCTATTGTCTGCTACCTGGCGATTGGCAACACTAAAATTATGTGGTGGGTGGTTGTTGTGGGTGAGGTATGTTACTAAATTTGGCTTGTGGTTCTAGAGGATGATTCTCCATCTTTCAATTATCAAAGCAAATTACCAAGCTCATCCATCCACTTGTGACAAATAATTGTTGCTGTGATATTAATGGTGACAGGGTTGGTCCACTTGTGACAAAGAATTGTTGCTGTGATATTAACACTACTAGATGCAATTTCATGAACATCATATTAATAGGTTATATAGCACAAATTTGATGTTGGATTTTGAATATGAAGTAAACAGAGTAATTACTTGGTGGTTTGTTTTGGATTGGTGTCAGAGCTGAAGACAGTTCAACTAACAGGGGCCCTCAATGAATTTCATCTCTCAAAACTCTAGCTTTCAAACTGCTCTTATCACTGCTCCATAATTGATTAAAAGTTCGCAGTTCCTTTATGTGGTACACTTTATACTTGATTTGAAGTAAACCAAGCCAGTTCCTAGCTGTTTGGACTTAAAATTCAAATTTTACCTGTGATTTTGATTCTAACATGAGTTCCGCATTTGAGAGATTGGCTTGAAATTAGAGTGGATTAAAAGTGGCATACAATAGAGAAAAGAATATGATTATAACGAGTAGGGTAAATTGTACTCTGGTGCCTAATATTTTAAGAAATCGCACCAAAGGTATCTAACGTTTCATAAATTGTATTTGGAGTACCTAAATCAAATTAAGACTATCCAAAATAGGTCAAAATTCTAATTCTACCTATTGGCTTTCATGTTACAACTTAGTCAGTCCCTCGGTCTTCAAGTACATCCAATCCGATTGTCGGCTTCCGGTAGGATTTTGACATGTTCTCTGGCTGGAAAGTTGCTCCGACTGTCCTACTAATGGAAAACAATTGAATTAGATGTGCTTAAGGAAAAAGGGATTAACCAAGTTAAAACATGAAAATCCATGTGCCTACTAGAATATGGCAATACGTTCTAGAACCCTAAAGCATTCTTCAAGTCTAGGGCACCTGTAACTTAACCAGCGTTATGAACAAAAGAACCCATCTTTTATGAGATTTTCCCCTTTTTATGTTTTTATGTCGAATCTCTAGTGCATGGTTTGAAAAAACCGATTCGATTCTGAATAATCCTTTTTGGGAGTTTGCCATGAAAGTCATTGAAAATTATTATCTCTGTTACAAGATCTACAGGACTCTTGAATAAAAAACTACCAAAAATTCAAAGATCTGTATGCATCTATGTATCTTTCCTATTTCATTTTCTATGGTTTCAGCAAATTCAGACCGATTCTGATCAAAATCGGAAGTCATCAGAATCGATAGAAACCAATCCCATTCCCAATTCTGAGTTTCTATACCTTTATTCTTAGGAGATTAGAAAGATCAAAATTCAGAATGAACAAATCCCAAAGGGCCAATAGCTCAAGAGTGGCGAAGAATCCACCCTGTTTATCCAACAGTTCATAATGGCCACATCATCATTCTACCATATGGCTCAAAATAGGCCAGGCATAATGCTACCTTTAATTCAAAATACAGTGCAGAAAAAAACATAGATTTTTCTTTCATTTTCACAAAAGAAGAAAATCTGATAAATACATTTTTAAGGAACCCCCCCCCCCCCCCCCACCCATACGGATCAGGGTACAAGAGAGTTAATACAAGCCTGCTCGAGGCCTCAACGCGGGGCTGGGCCTAGAGGTTTGATTTTTGCCTCCTCCGCCCGACCCTATAGTAGAGTATCTTTTCCATATCTAAGCTATATCAACATAGCCAACTAGAAAACTCATCTGCTTGTCAATTCTGGGTGTAATACTCACTCGTAATGATTGGTGTCAGAATTTTTCACTGATCAGGTGTATTGGGATCATTTGTCCTATATGCGCAAAGAAAAATCAGGCAGACCTTTACCCGGAGTAGAGCATAAACCTAAAAGACTTGAGGAGGCCCATTCAGGAACAAGAAAATTATATCGTAATTTGGATTTGATCTCAATGAAACAATACATCAATGAGAGGTTAGTTCGATAAGTTTAGTAAATTCTTTTTTATATTATAGGATCTATGTACTAAGATAGTGGTAGAAAGAATACCATGCTGCGCCCGGACTTCAAACGGTGCCTGCCATCCACACCAGAATAGATGGAGTTTTCCAAAAAAACTTGCTAGTGGAGGAAGACCTCCTAGGGATAAGAGACATAGGGCTGAAGAGAGAGCCAAAAAAGGATCTTTCGTATATAATCCTGCATAATCTCGAATGTACATAAACCCTTGTTAGGGTTTCACGGAGTTTAAGTAGCTCTTCCGCTTCCAGGACAAATTCTCCCGTTTGTGCCTCATAAAAAGAACTAGTAGGTTGGTGTATCATTACCCTGATGATATAACATAATAAAAAGTTTTTCTATCTCCCATCAAGGGATGAAGGGAAGAAAAGAGATAAAAAATAACAAGAAGAAAAAAAGATAGAATTGAAAAATCGTACAGGCATTCTTTGCGCATTGCATACGGCTCTACAATGGAATTGACTTTTCCCTTCCATCAAAAAGAAAAAAGAGATAAAGAAGATCTATCAGATCCCGATCCCCATTTACCACCCTTCTTTTCAGAGAGAGGAGTTCAAAAAATACTATGATTAGCAGATTAATAGATCACTTCGGAATGACATATACATCACACATCCTGGATCAAGTAAAGACTCTGGGTTTCCAGCAAGCTACTGCTACATCCATTTCATATTTGTTTCAGAGATAAAAACCTCCTGCTAATCCGGCCATTTTCGAACTGTTTTTCCCACCACAAAAAAATGCAATGGACTTCTCAATTCTTGCGATTCCCAGCCCGGCTAAATAGGCTCAATGATCTCTTTCTTCAATAGGCCGAGCGGCAAGCCCCCTCGACCGACATACGCAACTTCTGGAGCAATGTCGGTTTCTCCATCTCAACACAGCCACTGTAATTAGAGGTGACCATGGTACCATAAGGATACCGACGTGACGGATGATCGACGTTGCCCTTCGTTCCGGGTTCCCACCCCCTCTCCCCCCAAAAAAAAAAAAAAAAAAAAAAAAAAAAAACCCCAAAAAAAATGGCAACAGAAGTTACCAGATCAATTTCCTCTAAAAATAATTACAACTAGAAAGAAAAAAGTCAGAAAATTCTCCCAAACAATTACAGAAACAAGCGAATAGTTACCAAAAACCTCTGGATGATACCTCTTTTTCTAGTGTTATCCAACTGCCCAAAGGAACTGAAGTACATGTATTCGGAAAAATTGATCCAAAATCAGAACATAGACATTCGCATTCTTCTGCAGATAAATCTCAGTCAATCCTCCCATGAAAAGAGACATCCAAAAATGGCTGCTGACATATAATACAAGTAGAATAACTACAACTCAGAACTGAACCTGAGGGATGCCCCAAAACAAGGGATGGTGCATAAAAGCGCACAAATTTCAGATACCTTGTACAAGTTGAACTGAACATAAGTTAAATCAAATGGTAGGGGGGGAGATCGGTAGTAAAATCAAATGATGAGTTCATCAGGGGGCTACAGTTAACATGGAGGGGGTTGAAGTTGCTTCAATCAATGCACAGCCTGCTGGTCATGTGTTGTCATTGTTTGTAACTTGGCTGAGGTGGCAGCACAGTTGAGCTTTCAGTCTGAGAAATGAGTGGAGAGAGTGTCAATGTAGGAGAGAGAGTGTCTGTGCAAGTGGCAATGGTGTCAGTGCAATGTCAGAGATGAAGCAGTCTAGTGTGTGTGTTCTACAATATTCTACAGCTTCTAGAGAGTGATTGAGAAGGTATGCAGTGAGTGGACTGGGTCTCTACACTGAGTTGACTGGGTAGTAGTAGTTTTGACAGTCAGTCATGTTGTACATGAAGTAGTGATGTTCTAAGCCGAACCAAAGTGATAGATAATGCATGGGAGTCCGTGTGAACACACGCAAAGTTTCAAATCCGAATTCTAAGGTTTGTTTTGAAGTTTTGATTTTGAGGTTCTCTTTGGTGGGTCCTGCAGTAGTTTTATGAAAATTTGACAGTAGAAAAATGTATCGAGTTGGCTTCACAACACAACTTGAATCATTCAATTTTGACGTCGGATGAGGAAGATATCGCAGTTTCCTTCGGAACGGTCGAAAATGGTCAAAAAATAAGCTCTCGGGGAGTGTATCAATGACAGGGAAAATAGAATAGTTTATATGTTTTTGAAGGGCTTATTTGCAATTTTTAAAAGTTGAGGGAGGAAGTTGCAATTGTCGTAAGTTCAAAAAGAAACCAATCGGATGGCCCTGTCAGAGCTGTGTAGTCCAGATCCGCATCTAACGGATCAGAAAGATACGGGATCTAGTGGTTCTCATCGGACGCGTCAAGATTCTCCCGCATGTAATATGATTGGTCGGCCACAGATTAATATAATGAACCGAGAAGTATTTAAATTATTATATGATTCTATGTTGCATGTGTTTTGTGCGACGACGCATCCGATCCTGATCCATTGGTTAGTGTTAAGCCCGATCCTTTTTTCTTTTGATCCAATAGCCAGAAGTCAAGATGATTGAGTAGCCAATATGAACTCAATAGCGCATCTGACCAGTCAATGGAGGCGCTGATTTGGTGCAGCACACGTACACAGCGGCGGCGGCCAGATCTCGATTGTAGCGTCACGATCGCTATCGAAGTTCGCTGATACGATTTAGATGATCGGATGGTTGAAATCCAATCCCTCCTTTTTCTCTTTGATCCAGTGGCAGTTATTAGAGGTTCTGCGATCAACCAATCATAAATCGACAATGGCACTGACATGTCAGCGGGAGGCCTGATTCCGTGTGGCACGGTACACCGTATGTGGTAAAAAATGCTCTTTTCTTTATTCTCATTAGCCGATGGTTTTCTTTATCATATCTTGATCAATTGAAGTCCAAATCGGACAGTAAGAGTTGCTCTGTGCTCCATTTCGGATCCTCTTCAACCTGAGATAGAAAAACAGAGAAGATGTGTAGCAGAAATCAAAAATAAGAGAAAAGAAGAGGGAGAATAGGGTTTTTGTGGTTTTTGCTTGTTGGGTGAGCATTCAATCACCCACCAACCTCATCCTTACTTGTCAATGGACAATGGTGCATTAAGGAGTGGTGTGAGGTTGGTGAAGCTTCGATTGAATATTCATGGTGATTGTGAGCTTGTGTGAAGCTCCATTGGAGTGTTGGTGTGGGTTTAGGGATTAAATCCTTCCACTAACCATCAAGGAGTGGAGTTAAGCTCCATTGATATGTATTTGAGAGCTTGAATGGCTGTTGGACAGTAATGAGATTGTGTGAGCTTGGTTAAACATTAAATAAGACTTTGATGAAGTATTGAAGGGTGTGTTGGTGTTTTGAAAAAGAGAGAGAAGGAAAGTGTGGCCTATGTTGTTTGCAATGAATTGAAGATTTCAGTGGACTTGAGGACTATGTCAAGCTTCACAGAGGCATACCAGAGTCTTTCTAGGGTACCAGAGTCTTTCTAAACAAGGGTTGTAAGCTTCTTAACCTTGCATGAGTTAATTGTTTAATTCTTGTACTCAATGTATGCTAGCTGTAGGTGATTATGTTGAATGCCTAGCTAGTGGGAAAAAATTGTAAGGCATTGTTATTAACCTAAAAACTGATACCGTTAGCTTCCCGTGGGTGGGGGTTAAGCTTGGTGTGTGCAGCGGGTGCTGAACACCGATACATTGATACCTGAATTATTGGCACATTTGTACCCTCTTGGTTATATATCGGGTAAATTGGGTGCATCTACTCCCTGTTGTGTATACAGGTAAAATAAGCGTATTGAGTATATAAAGAACTCGTAGGGCATTATTCCGTGGACTAGCCATCGCACACTGTGTTGGTGAACTACGTATATCTCTGTGTTGTGGTGTGTAATTGTTTATATTCTGTATATTGTAAAGTGCATGAAATGGCCTGTAGGATGGGTGTGCACAACATGGTAAACCTGGCCACTCTGTGGTAGCAAGGTGGTTGTGCATACGACTGTGCATGTGGTTGCGTTTCTGTAATAGTGTGGTTGTGGTCAGTGAGTGAGGTGTTAGCTCCGGACAACACATGTTTTCAAGGAATTATTGAGATGAATTTTTTAAGACACTGATTCACCCCCCTCTCAGTGTCAACCTGTGATCAATAATTGGTATCAAAACACTAGGCTCAGTGGCAGCTTAATCAACAGCTGAGTGATCAGGGAAACAAACACGTTTCTTGGGGAAGGTTTTAGCAAACCCCCACTCTTTGATGGAATTAAATTTGTGTTCTGGAAGAGGAGGATGGAAACCTTTTTGGGGTCTCTTGGCTTTGATGTATGGCAGACAGTTAGTACTAGGAAGGTTGATGCCCAGTATGATTCTACAGCTAAAAGTGCAATCTTAGATAGATTGGCAGATTGTGTGAGAGTCAGAGTCAATGGATGCGAGACAACAAAGGTAATGTGGGAGAGACTACAAAACTTATATGAAGATGAGTTTGCCCTCAAGGCTAGTATTTCAGAAGTTATTGATTCTACTTCAGACGTAGACTACAGATGTTCAAATGAGTTGTCACACCCTAATTCTGGTCGAACCAGAAGTGTGAATGAACTGTCAATGAACCAATGGCTCAAGACAAGACAAGATCACTAATGAACCGTTCCAACAATTCAAACCATATATTCAACCATAATCAAAATATATATGTAATCAGCGAAAGTCTTTATTAATACTAAACCGAGTATCTAAAAGATAAATAGTAATTAATCAATTATCTCCAAAACCAAAACATAAATAGAATATCTCATTACAACTTATAATCCCAAATAACAAAATAAACCTAAAGGTAGACACAATAATGGCACTTGCATGATGAGTCATGCTTGTTCTCCATCAACTACACGTCCATAGCTGCCATCTAACCATAAGAAGGCACATTGACATAGTCTTCAACCCTAGTACCTACATCATCAACTAAAAAGAAAACATATGCGTGGGGTGAGTTCATAACTTAGCTCAATGAGAAACAAAATGATGCAGCAAGCAATATGCATGATGTGGCATTCAATCATTTGGTCTGATTTAAGTTTGCAATGTGCTATGGTAAGGATAGACTACAACCATACCTCCATACATGAGAGTATGAGCACACCCAACAATCAGGCTCCAACCACATTACTACTATCGCCTTACAACACTCACTCCGGAATAGAGATAAAACTAGAGTCTAGTGGTCAGGCTACAACCACATTACCACCAGTAGCCCCCTTAATACTCTATCCCATACTAGTACTTATGACCCTACCGGCAAGGGCTTGCAAACTGGGTTCATCACTAATCAATCCTAGATGTCAACAAGTGTATCCAAAGCCTTACCCCAACACCCTTTAATACGAAACAAAGATAGAGCTAGAGCCCAGTGGTCAGGCTACAACCATACTACCACCAACACTCCCCTGATACCCTATAACGTACTAAGCACGCTAAGGCAATAGTGATATGATGATGTCAGTATGGTGAATGGTTTAAGGCTCCAACCTCTCCCCACTCAACACACCAACCACACACAAACACATGTCTATCCTTAATCACATTATACAGGAATAAAATAAATATGCATGAATAGTAGTAACAGATATTGGATGACATGCTCTATGCACAAACAAGCAGAGCAACAACAACAAGCAAGGTAGTTTATTATTAACCAGTTAATTTGGGGTATTGTCTCTCACCTGTTGAGTGATGTTGAATCTCTTCAAGACCTTGAACGTAGCTTTGCTTGTTTATAAGTCATATAACATTATTAGGGTTCAGTTAGGGTTCCATTCTAGTAAATCTCATTGTTCAGACTGACTGTCAGGACTAGCAATTAGTCCTTCCGGACATTGTCTGGTTGATTGTCCGGTATGGCATATTGTTCATCTGGACATTTATTCGGACAACCCTGAGACACTTCTCGAGAGTGTCTGGTGGCTTGTCTGGTCCCACCCTAGGTGCTACCGGACAACCCTCAGGCTATCCTTTAGGCTGTCTTTCAGTCTGACTTCATTCAGAGTCGATTCTTCGACTCATTCTAAGGTTTATCTTAAACCATTCTATGGTCAAGGACACATTAGGGTTTCTACTGTAACTCTAGGTCTACACATCTCTTTACTATTCGATGCTTGTTGGATCATTCGTCAAAACTATTCATACAGTAGTGAAATTATCTACTAATCTCTAACGATTGTAAGTCCAACCTCACCGGACAACCTTCATAAGTATAGAGACTAGGAACCAGAGGCTAGGAACTTGCCGTTGGTCTCTTGATGACAACTGCCAAAAACCGATAGTGAGTTCTTCTTCTCCTTCATCCTTCTCTAAAGCCTTCTTCTTCTCCAACCTCAAGGATAACCTTTATAAGTATAGAGGCTAGGAACTTACCGTTGGTCTCTTGACGATGACTGCTAAAAATCGATGGTGAGTTCTTCTTCTCCTTCTTCCTTTTCTAAAGCCTTCTTCTTCTCCAAGTCTTCTTCTCAACTCTCTCTCTCTCTTTCTCTCTCTCTCAATTTTAGGATTTGTGATTGAACAAAAGAGTGAGAGAAGGTGAAGAAACGTCCCTTATATAGAGGGAATAACCTTTTATTAGAGTCATCTCCCAATTAAGAAAGTAGTCTCACCAAACTAGGAAACTTTTCTATTCTCGGAGTCTATTTTATGTTTGACTAGTCGCATGTCCGATAGCACAATACGCAGATCGGACAAATCCATTTGTTCGATCGGACAGTTTTAGGGTTATTAGTCTTGTACCTTTAATTCGTGGTATGTCGTCCGACCATTTCTTCCAGTTTGGTTATGATGGGAATACTTGTCATGACACGATAACCCATGTTAGACCTGGTTAGTGGAGTGCAGGTCTTACATGAGTGCTCTACCGTTGGATCAGAGGATCCTATTTCAGACGCTGACTTGACAGGAGAGCTAAGAGCAGCTTAGGATGAGTTGAGACTTGAGAGGGAAAGACTCCTAGTTGTCTCATGTAGCTTTCACAGTGCAAATGAGATCATCTGAAGTTTTAAAACAAAGGTGAAGGAATCCCTGTGAGGACAATGGTGAGAGATTTCACAAAATGCCCTCAATTTTTTCTAAGAAAAACATGCATCATCAGCTTTCGCCTTTGATCTTGTCCACCCCAGCTGATGGATGGTAAAGATTTGGAGTTACCACCTAGATTAAGGTCTAGGGCCTCAAATGTAGTTTCATCATAGGATAAAACTTCTATTGACTCATGACCTAACATATATGGCTTTGGTTTATCAGAAAATGAGTAAGTGTTCAAGGTACAGTTTGGGAAAGTGTTAGGCACCCAAAGCTGCCTGATCCAAAAATTGACCTTCTATGTGATTTTACTTTCCTTAAACTCTATGGTCTAACTGTTCATGGTCAATGGATGACTAGGGCTCATTGGGATCCTATGCCAAGTTGCTAAGTTCTGCTAACCTAGGTTCAGCCAAGCATATTCTGAAATAAATAAACAATGATATACAGGGAACTGAACCAAAGATGGTTCGATAATGGACTGAATCTGAGATGTCCATCTCAAATTGCCTACGTATTTTGTCTTGGAAATCAAGTCCAACGTAGTTTGAAATGGATTGTGATTAAAGGTTATGGATGTGATTTATGCTTAAGCTTTATTAGATTTAATGTTCAAGTTGAAATTTATACTTGATAGATGGTTGAGATTGAATCTAGATAACCTATGTGGATCGAAGTGGGTATGGATATGGATATGTATTCCGATAATAGATAAAGATGACATAAAGAAGACAAAGATGTGATACCGTACTTGGAGAGTCCTCTAAGTTGCCTACGTATTCTAGAGGTCTTGAAAATCAGGTTCAACGTAGTTCGTTGTTGGATAATGGATAGTTATGGATAGATTGGGGTATAAATGTGGATATCCTAAAGAAGGTTAAAGTGCGTACAACCCAAGTGGATCAAATGTACGACTTTGGGACCTAAAGTGTGTACAATCCGAGTGGACCACAGGTACGGATTTTGAACCTAAAGGGTGTATAGTCCGAGTGGACCACAGGTACGGGATAGGAACCTAAAGGGTGTACAATCCGAGTGGACCACAGATACGTGATAGGAACCTAAAGGGTGTACAGTCCGAGTGGACCATAGGTACGAGATAGGAACCTAAAGGGTGTACAGTTCGAATGGACCACAAGTACGGGATAGGAACCTAAAGGGTGTACAGTAAGGGTGTCAACGGGCCGGTCCAGGCCGGTTTCGGTCCGGACTGAACCTGTGTCGGGTTTTATAAGCCCAGCCCAAAACATTTCCATTAAGAGTTGGGACTGGGTTGGGCTGCACTGGACACAATAACTAACGGGTTGGTCCGGTGTCGATTTGTTATTGGGCTGAGCTTACTGAGGTGATTTCGGGATGGTTCGGTCTGGACCGACCTTATCAAGCTTATCTGGCCTATTTTATATGTAAGATATATATAGCCTATTTTATTATTTCTATCTATAAAATTAGCATCATTCCTTCTATATGTATGTAATTCAGTAAATTGTAACAATTAACATACTCTTTTCAACTATAAATTCATATAATCTTTCGGATCAAGAAGCGAATTATAACAGTGTAATATAATCCATCAAAATTTAAAACCATTAAAATTAAGAAATTGGGCCCTGATGGACCTTACCGGTGTTCGGGTTAAGTATAATTGGTTCGGGCTAGTTCGGGCTTCTTAACGCGCTGGTTCGGTCTGGGTTGAAATGGTGTCGGGCTTTACAAGCCAAGATGAAAACCTGTCCATTAAGGTTTGGTCTGGGCTGGGTTCTGGTTATACCGGGCCGGCTCAGTCCGTGTTACCTGGCCGGGCCCATTTTTGACACCCTTAGTGTACAGTCTGAGTGGACCATAGGTACACCTAGAATAGGTGCGTACAGTCCAAGAGAACCACAAGTACAACTTAAAACAGGTGCATACAGTCCAAGAGAATTACAAGTACGACTTAGAACATGGGATTGTGGAACCGTGTTTGGGAATCTCCCCAAACTGCCTACGTATCCTAGGGTTTTTCCTAAGAATTAGGATCCACGTAGTTTGAAAACTCAACTTTCATTGGGTGATCTATTTTGGTCAGAATATGGGTGATCCCACAGGACTGAGAGGTGATTCTAGATGATCTATGGTTGGATTCACATCACACCTATCTAAATCACTGCACCCTAGAGGAAATGAGCTGAGGGGTAGGGATCGTCCTATTGCTACCCTTGTAACCTAAACCCTAATTTTGGAATTGTTGGGCTAGGTTTCATGCTTCTTGATAAAGACTTTTATCTTTTTCACTTTTACCCTCCCATGAATGTGGATGCCTACATGCATGTCCCCACACCTAGGAATGTCTTCTATCAATGTACATGCATGGCAGTTTAACTAAGGTGTAGCGGAAAGTAAGTTCTTGCCAACAATAGATATATATCATTTAAGCATGGCATATAGCAATAGATCAAAACATGACAGTGTGCACAAAACTAGTATTGTAAGCATTCAAAACATGACAGTGTGCACCATATGACAGTAAGCATGTGAACACGATAGACGCACGAATATAACAATGTAAACAATCAGACCTTCAACTTAAACTCAAAGAAACTCTCACATCAACAATATATCAGATCAGATCCTCAATCTAACTGTATATCTCTTCTAAACATTTATTATTATGATCAATGACTCATATCTCATCAAAATAGCCAAAAATCAAAGGCTTAGATCTCTCATAATAGTCAAGATCAATGATTCAGATGTATCATATCATCCATAATGACAAATCCAATGGATTAGACTCATCTAAATCACTCATGATGATAATCTAATGGTTCAGATTCATTTTAAAACACTTATGTAGACAATCCAGTGGTTCAGATTCATTTTAAACACTTATGAAGACAATCCAACGGTTCAAATTCATCTAAGACACTCATGATCAAGATCCAACGTTTCAAATTCATCTAAAACATTCATAATCAAGATCCAACGGTTCGGATTCATTTGAAATACACATGATGAAGATCCAACGGTTCAGATTCATCTAAAACAGTTATGATGAAGATCCAACAGTTCAAATTCATCTAAAACACTCATCAGTGATCAAAATCAAAATCAACATCTAATGGCTCATATTTAATATCATCACATGATCCAAGTCAAAATTAATCACATGATCCAAGTCAAAATTAACGTCCCATGGCTCAACTTCTTGGCATTTGACCAAATGAAAACTAAAATCAATGGTTCAATTTCATGGCATCTGATCAAAAGAAAATTTAAAATCAATGGCTCAATTTCATGGCAATCAGCACTATCACCAAGAAGGGAAGAAACAAGATAAGCAACAACCGATACGAAAGAAAAAATAAAAAGATGAGGAATCAAAAGGGGAAGTGGGTAAAATCAATTGAAAAACTGACCTTGAGAAACATGGTTGAGTCCCCCTCTTTTTTTCTTTGAAGTCACGGGCTGTAGCTTTGGATAGCGCTCAGCTTCGATAAAATCCAACCATTCCAGAGGACGGCACCGATTAAAGAAAGGCTAGTTGGGGATAGTGATCATTGCAGTCAAAACACCACCAGCAATATAATGATCAACATCAATTGGAACGAACCAAAGGTATAGCCAATACTAAAGCCCTAACAGCATCTATAAACAACAATTTCCCTTGCCCTAGAAGAACTTCTACAGAGCTTGCGAGCCCTCTAGTTCCAGCCGAACCCACTCTTTTTTCTCTCCATCCTTTTTTTTCTCTAATCCCATTCCTTCGATTTCCAAAACCCCCTCTTTTGGTTCCAAAAATCCAACCCTTTGTCTTGTGATGGTGAGCAGCCTTTATAGGGGTGGCATGTGTAAGGAGGTGATGGAGGTTCGGTTGGGCTTAGGGTGGAGTTGGTGATGGGTTTTGGGGGTCAGGTTTTGTTGGATTTTGGAATGGGCTCAAGGAGATGGGCAGTGGAGTGGCTTGGTGGACAAAGAGGGGTGGAGTGTATGGGTGTTTGTGAGGTGTCGACTAGAGAGGATGGACAGCAAGGGTGGTGGCATGGGAGATAAGGTGTTGGGTGCTGGGGTGGTTTGCTTGGGTGGCTCAAGGTGAGGTGGACAGCAATATCCAAGGGTGTGGGTTACGGTGGAGTGTGGTGCTCGATTGGGGTTTGGTTTTGAGTGATAAATAGAGTAGGTGATGTGGATTAAATGGATCATGGGAGAGGGATGGGAAAGTGGCGGTCAAGAAGATGGAGTTGGGTGAGGTGTCGATGGAGGGGAATGTTAGAATATTATGAGTTTAGGGTTTCCATGAAACTCATTCTCCATCCATACAGTTACCATAGAACACAATAGAGAAGTCATTAACTATGAATCATAAAGACATACCTGTTTGTTAAGAGATTAATTCCCATACGCTCATTGACATTCCAAGCTTTGATCGAAATCCTTCGCCTACAGTCTTCCACAGCCTCTAGAGGATATCCTGATGTCTCTTGCTAATGGGTGCAGAGAACTGATTAACTGTGGCTGTGGGGACTCTAACCCTGTATTTATAGAATACAGATGTAACCCTAAAACCTTTCCCACAATAGAATTAGGGTTACCAAACCTATCTCATACCATGTGACAAATCAAACCAAACCAGTTATACCGTGTCAATCAGACTCCTACTGAATTAACTAGTTTAGGTAATTAAGCCCACATAAATCTAACAATCTCCCACTTGGGCTATATTAATTACAAAACTATCATCAACCAGTGTGGCCATGGAATCCAACACACTAAATCGTCACTAACTTTGAAACACCCATCAAGCTTTCCAATGCGAGCAACAGCGAATAATACACTTTAATATATGGTGTACAAACTTCTGTCAGCCACAACAGAGGTCTACTCAATACATGAATCGCCTGAGATAATGCATGAAAGTAAACTCCCATGCGAGTCTAAACTTGATTAAAGAACCTTAATCAAAGAGCCCCAAAACCTTTATGGGCAATATAACATGGTATTTAAATATTCTAGAATTATAATACATACTTTGGTTAGACTCCACCTTAAATCTTTGGCTAAATACTGTCTTGAAACTTTGGCTAAATACTACCTTGAAACTTTGGCTAAATACTGCCTTGAAACTTTAGCTAAATACTGCCTCATATCTGTGGCATGTCAAACACATAACTATGTATGCAAAATAGCAATATTACAAATGCTAATGTAAACAAAATCATAGTTACAAAAATTGTACCCATCAAACCATGAGCAATACAATCAAACACAGTAAGCAATGTGAAAACACAAGTATAAACATAAAGAGTCTCCCACTGATTAAGCATATCTAGAGACTCCCACTGATTCGTAGATCTTTGGCCACTTAAGTCTCTAATAAAATTAATTATTTTCAACCATTCTTATATTAGACATACCGTCCCTTAAAGATTCCCACTGACAAAACCTTCGTCAGAGAATCTACAACGATATAAAATCTTTTGACATCTTCCTTACTTGAAGAGATCTCTATTATACTTTGAAATACTAGATTTCATATTATTCTTTGAGAAGAACACAGCTGAACCACTGTCAGAACACATCTCAATAGATTTAGAAGTGGAGTCTACAATCACTAAATTAGAGAATAAATTTTCACACCAGATACCTTTCTTGTTATCATTATATAGAGTTATAAAACCCTACTACCATGACAATGAATCTTGATGTTGGTTTCTTGTCATCAATACAATCATTATAAATTACATCAAAAATAGCCTAGAGTGTCACTACTTTTATAAATGAACATATAATCTTTGGTCCTCTGCATATATCGCATGTCCTTCCTTTTCCCCATTGTCCAGTAAGCTATACCAGCATCCAACTGAAAATATCCTATGACACTCAATGAAAAAGCTATATGAAATGATTACAACCTTAAACATATATCAAGCTCTCTACTGTATTGTAGATGCTAATACTCAGTATCATTCTTTGTCCATAATTCTGTCAATTTGTCTCATTTACTGATTTTAGCATCCGCAACTTACTAGTTATACATGCATACTGAACCATTCGAAAACACGAACAGTATTTATACTTTGAGATAAATCCAGAATTTTATTTTTCTGTCATGAGCAAACTCAATACCAGGTACAAAGATACTTGCTCATACAGTTTTACATGTCGAAGTTATCAGACAGAAAAATATTAATTTCAACTAGTAAACCATGTCACTACAAGCCAATGAAAACCATCAACACACATAACAAAGAAGTGAATCCACTCCCACTGACCTATAGATATATACAATGGTCAATGGCAATCTCAAAAAAGTTGAAAGAAGATACAACCCTGTCAAACTTCAAATACCATTATCCGGATCCGGATACCCGTTTAATCCACAGATTGACTTTATAAGTCTACAAAACATATCTTCTTTATCCTTACCACAAAACCTTGTAATTAAAATATATAAATATTTTCTTCTAGATTTTCTTTGATCAAAACGATCTTTACATCTACCTGATGCAACTCCAAAATAAAATGAGCAACTAAGATCTCAAAATTTGAAGTTCTCTTTCTCTTCCCTTTATGTGATTCCACTTTGCTATAAATCTTACTCTGTAGCAATCAATTCTCCCACTGAAATCACACATTTTCTTTGTATATCTATTTTTAACCTATGAGACACCACTCATTGACAAAAGCATAAAATTTCAAGTCTCGTTATTGTTCATAGATAATAACACATCTTTTATGATCATTAAACATTCAAGAGCAATTTCATTACTAATAACTTCTTCAAAATCATTAGGATCTTTATTTTTGTCCATCACTAAAAACATCAATCTTGAAGTACAACATGTGATTGGATGAAATCATAGATCTACATGGTCCAGTATATCTCTTCATTGCCTCATCTGGCTCTGCTACTATGGCTGAAGCATCGATCCTAATAAATATTTCCATAATCATTTCATTACACTCTAGTAGTATTTCTGGTATCTCAACTGATTGCTTCACACCCATTTTCAGGTGATCTCATCAAACTTTAAGTTTCTTGAGTCTATTTTGACATCCCATAATATGACAACTCAATGTCCTAAAATAATCACTCTCCCACGAGTATTATGAAATCATGTTCTACAATCTCATAACAAGAAGATAACTTAAACTGAAACTGAAACTGAAATCTGACTAACTAGCACTCTATTAATAATATAGGCTGCAATATCAATTCTTTCCTTACAGGATCAAATACATTCTTAGACTTTTGCAAACACTTGCTTAAATTTATCAGGGAATAGACCAGTATCACATGGTCTCCCAAAACTCTCTCATCCAGATCCAATAGTTTCAATTCTTTTAATAAAAAAATTTTCACCTTAATTTTCATTATTTGAAAAAACACCCATAGACTAAACTGTGACAAGAAGTCCTAGATGAAATTTTGATGTTCACCAAGTCTAATAAACCCTTGTTGTGAATAACCTTCACTTACTTTAATCTTGTCATCTTCTCTTTTAATTAATTCTCATATATATACATGTAATAAACCTTGGAAGGAGAATTACAGAATATTATTCTTTCTAATCTTTCTTTGGACAACAGTCCTAAACCCTTATGACCAGGGTGAAAGATTACAATATACAGTTTAACTTCTAAAGATAGAATAAATTAAATATTTTTTTTTGGTTTTTTGGGTCGACTCGGTCCGAGTCATGTTCCAACCCATTAGGGTTGCCAAGTTGACCAGGCAATGACCGGGTCAACGCAGCCGTATCAATTTTTTTTTCTTCCCACCCGAGAATGAGTTCCACTCGCGGATACCGCCAACGATTGTCGACTTATCCGGCGTCCGATGTCGATGATTTTTATATGGCCGGCTTGGTCTCTTCGAGACCTTTCCAACGGTATATTATTTGACTTATTTTGTCGATCGAAAAAATTTTCATCTATGAAAAACTTCGACAAATATGATCGAGATTCGATCCAAAACTTGAGAAAATTTTCTTTTTTATTTTGACCATTCATTATCAGTCTTTATAATCAATCTCAATTGATTGTAGGTCTGTATGGTTAGCTCTGATACCAACTGTTAGAATATTATGAGTTTTGGGTTTCCATGAAACCCATTCTCCATCCATACAGTTACCATAGAACACAATAGAGAAGTCATTAACAATGAATCATAAAGACATACCTGTTTGTGAAAAGATTAATTTCCATACGCTCATTAATGTTCCAAGCTTTGATCGAAGTCCTTCGGCTACAGTCTTCCACAGCCTCCAGAGGATGTCATGACGTCTCTTGCTAATGGGTGTAGAGAACTGATTATGTCACACCCCAATTCTATACTATTCAGAATGCTTTGATGAACCGTCAATAAACCAACGGTTCAACCAGGATCTCAAAATAGGTTATCCCACATATAATAAACCAAAACACATTCCACATTAATCAAAGGTAATAAAATAAATAGCGGAAGTCTTATAGATAATGAACTGAGAAATTCTAACTGTGATACTCATAAATAAAATATCCAATTATGTTGTTTCAACCGAGACATAAATAAAATATCGAATACATGTACTTACTAAATCCAAATAAATAAGATAAATACAAGAAAAGATAAGAAGAAATTCGCCCGTTACCTAAATAAAACAAAATCTAATCGAATACGCATGAGTTACACTCGCAAGAGGAGTCATGCGTATCCACTATGTCTTCAGCTTCCATTATCGTCACATTCCCCCGTACACAGGAGCGTTCATATAATCTTCAACGGTGGTACCTGCATCATCAACTAAAAGTATTCGAATTCGAAAGGGTGAGCACACATCACGGCTCAGTGAGCAAACAAAACAATGCAACAATACATATGCATGCAATCAATTCATATCTTTGGTCTGGTTTAAAGTTTGTAATGTGCTATAGAAAAGATAGGTGGCCGCCGCACCTCTATACACGAGTGTGTGGAAACGCCCAATGAAAACATCACCGTCGCCCCACATGCACCCACCATGGACAATATACACCCCATGAAAATGGCATGGTTGTACCGGTTGCCCATACCAACACGTAAGCCCCTGTTGGCGAGGGCTTGCAAACTGGGCTCGCAACTAACCAATCCTAATGTCAAACAATGTATCCAAGGCCTCACCCCAGCATCCCTCAATACATCCATAGAGATAGAGCTAGGGTCTGGTGACCAGGCTGAACCACAATGCCACGTCCCCCCCTGATGCCCTACGACATATTAGTTCCGCTAAGGTAATGGTGATACGACGATGTTAGTGGACAAGACTTGAGTAGAGATAGAGCTAAAGTCTGGTGACCAGACTGAACCACAATGTCACGTCCTCCCCCTGATGCTCCACTCACATCAAGCACACTAACACTTGCTTAGTGGACATGAGTTGAATAGACCATGGCACAATATACCCCGATGAGAATGGCATCGAACTACCGGTTGATACCATCCCTACCCGCACCATGTACACCAGCCAAACACAAACATTCACATGCCTATTGCTACCATCATCAACATCATCATGTTATAATCAATAAATTTAAATATGCATGAATAGTAATAATAGAAATATTGGATGACATATTGAATGCACATTACAAGCATACACGCATATCACAATTATGGTATTGGACTCAAGGAATAAAAATAGTTTGTTATTAACCAATTAGTTTAGGTCTTGTTCCCACACCTTAGCTTGCTAATAGATACTTTTCCAAGCTTTAGAATCACCTTTATAATGTTATTATATTGCTAGAAGACCTAACAAAGTCAATAGAATTTAATTAGAATTAATTCTGAATTTAAAAACCATTCTGTAAACTGAGGGTCGGAGGTAGGGTCGGAGTCATGATCGACCCTGGGTGCGACCCTCCCCCTAATCTAAACTTCCCGAACACTGAGGGTCGATGCTAGGGTCGGATCTGCCATCGACCCTAGGTGCGACCCTCCATGGTTTGAGTCGAAAATATCAGATTTCGTTCTCTCTTTCATGGTTGGGTCCTATGGCTTACTTCCACAATCCATTCTACATGTTCTATGGTTTAGAACTATACTTTATTCATATACATGGTTTTAATGATCTCCTCCATGGTTTCCGTTGAAACGAAACCATGGATGGATGATTTGGGTTTCTTCTAAGTCACACCCTTTTCATAAACCATTCTAAAGTCTTAAATAAATCATGGGGAATGTATACATACCTTAGGTTTGCTGAGATTCAGAGTTCCTCTGAATTTCTTCTTCTTCCTTAGCATTTTCTTCAAGTTGTCCTTCTCTTCTTCTCTTCCTTCTCTTCTCTTTCTCTTAATCCAATTAGGGTTGTAAAAGGAGTGAAAGAGGCTTAGGGACGTCCTATTTATAGGGTAAAACCTCCCAAAATAAGTCTCATTGAGTTTAGGAAAGGTTCCAATCGAAATTAGGAAGGTTTTCTAATTTTCGGTTCGTGCTGTTTTTCCCGAATACCGAGGGTTGATGGGAGGGTCGATGGGAGGGTCAGACAACTCATAGACCCTGCGACCCATGGTTGAGGGTCGATGGTGAGGGTCGTTGGGAGGGTCGGACCTGTTTGTTAAGACATGCGACCCTACCCTCATTTTGACTGTTTTTGGGTAAATTTTTATATTGGGTCTTGGGTTTCTTCACACCCTTGGTCCACTTGGCTCGACCATGATATGTAGACGGTTCACGACAGAAAATGTAAGGTTAGGCCGGGTTCGTAACGTGCAGGTCTTACAACTCCACCACCCTTAAAAGAAATTTCGTCCTCGAAATTTGAAAGTACCGATCTTACAACTTCCCCCATCCTTAAAATAAATTTGGTCCTCAAATTTTGAATTTACTTCGGAGTTAATAAGTGGAAATTCTATTTCCGCATTGCATCTTCTTCTTTCCATGCCATCTTCTTCACGTCTTGTCTTCGTCAGATTATCTTCATATAATAATTATCTCAGTTTTGGAAATATTGTACCTTTCCACTAGTAAACTAGGCTGGTACCACTTCAATAGTTAAACATTCTATCTAATCCAGTGACTCTGTGGTCAATACCTTTGATATGGATCTCCAATGTATTTCTTCAATAGAGATACACGAAATACATCATGCACACTAGACATGGATAGCGGTAACGCTAATTGTTATGCAACTTTTCTACTTATCTCCAAAGTTTATAGGATTCGACGCATATATATAATACTACTTTCCTTCTTGTCTAATCATTTCAAACTGCGCATAAGTGATATCTTCAAAAACAACACTTTGTCATTTATGGCAACTCGAGGTCTTGGTGTCTCTCTTGACCATCCTGAGCTGTCTTGGCCCCTTTTTCTTTGATCTTGTCTGCCACTCGATCGTTTTCTGTAATTGACTTAGGTCTTAAACTCTTCATTCACTAATTTCATTCCAAAAGAAAGGAATTTAACATTTCTATCGTATCTGCTTCATAGGTAACATTTACATGGTAGCTTAATAGCAACTTCAATTCACGGTACCTTCTCAACTCAAGTTCCTTGAAATTAATTTTTACAAGCTCAGAGCATATCTCTTAAGATCTGTATAGTCCGCCCCGACTATCCATCGGTTTAAGGTAAATGCGGTACTAAACTTCAACTTCGTTCCCATTGTTTTCTATAGATCCTTCCAAAACTTTGAGATAAAGCATAAGCCTCTGACCGACACTAAGCTCTCATGCACACCATTCAATCTGGCAACATTATCCATATATAGCTTAGTTAGCCGCTCCAAAGCATACTGAGGTCGTATAGCAATGGAATGAGCTATCTTCATAAGGCGATCAACAATCACCCAACTTCGTCAATCGATCTGATAGTCAGTGGCAAATCAGTGATATAATTCATTGTAATGAAATTTCACTTTCAGACTGGCTTCGATAGTTTTTATTGTAAGCCATGGTGGTCTTTGTCTTTCCGTCTTTACTTGCTGATAATTTAGACACTGGAACATGCATTAAGCCACATTTGTTATCATTCCTCTTTACTAGTACAATCTCTTCAGGTGTTTCTTACCATACGATTACTTCTATCTTAAAGGGGTCCTCTTTAATCCCTTTTTATGATGCTACGTGATCTAAGAAGATCATTTTCTTTAATCAGGTCTCATATTCCTTGGAATTGGCAATAAACTTTTCACTTCTCAGCTGTTGTGAAGCTGTTCTAAAATCCGTTGTATGAGTTGCTTCATTCTTGGAATAAACCAAAATATCATCTATGAAAACTATGACCGACGTATCCAACATGTCATGAAACACCTAGTTCATCCGTTCCATAAAAGATGTAAGGGCATTGGTTAATCCAAACGTCATAATCGAGAACTTATAATTGGCCAATCCAAGTTCTAAAAGCTATCTTCGAGATATTTCTGTCCAAAATTCTTCAGCTGATGATATCTTGACTGAAGAAAATACCTTTGCTCCTTGCAACTGTTTAAACAAGTCATCAATCTGAGGTTGTGAATATCGATTCTTGTTCGTGAGCTTGTTAAATTCTCGGTAGTTTATACATAATCGGACACTACCATCCTTCTTCTTCATGACTTGCATTGACGCTCCCCGTGATGCAATACTTAGCCGATTAGGACTTTAGTCTAATAACTCTTGTAGTTGAATCTCAGTTCCTTCAACTCCATAGGAGCTACTCTATAGGTGCCTTTGACATAAGTATCGTCCTTGGTAACAAGTCGATGACGAACTTGGTCGCATGTTCAGATGGTAACCCAGGAAAGTCACTTAGAAACACATCAGAAAATTTATGCATCACATCAATATCTTCTATCTGTGGTGCTTCTTTGGTAACATGTACCACATATACTATATCTCCTACTCATTTCTCTTCAAAGCATCTCTTCGCCCTTAGCATAGAGTGGATCACCTTTCACTTCCTAGGCAACATACTTCCAATAATACTAAATTATATGTCATTTTTATTCTTGAATGATAACCTCTTCTATGCACATAATCACTTGTAGAGTGTTGAGACAACCAGTCTATCCCCAAGATGACGTCAAAGTCTGCCATCTCAAGTCTAATTAGGTTGTGTCCAAATTTCATCCATCCATACGATTTGAACATTATTCATAACACTCATCTAATACAACATTTAGTCCAAAAGTGCTTGAACTAGCAAAATCTGATGTAAAGGTCTTAAGAGCTTGTCTAGTTCCTTCATCTCTTTTGATTTTTCAAAGACTATCATCAAAATCTCATATTGCACTCATTAGCTTGTATTTCTTTTATCCTTGATGTTCTACCTTGCTGTCTCTTCCATATACCTCGAAAAATCTTGTGATTGTTACTTCATATCCCAAGTCTATCTATAAGCATTAGGGTATATGCTTATAAATTCATTAATTCAACCAAACTATTTGGTCTTTACTTAATCATATCCCTCAACATTGGGCATAACTCAATTATCATTGTATTAAATCGAGTACTACTTATGCCATGACTTATCCGTGTATCCATTCTTAAATTTACCTTTAGGAATCTTCTACCTTGTCAAAATTCAAACCGATATAACCCTCTTTAACTCTACTTGAGTGCTATCTATTTCCTTACTGGCTACTCTTGATAGTTCTCATTTTTGCTCATGCACTTTTTTATAGACATGACTCATATTCATCCATTTAGCAATCTCAAAATAGATTCTCCATTACTTCATCTGAGGTTCATTGGCTATAGTATTTAATCTGAATCTAATCATCTTTCTTCCAATAATTTCATTATCACTAAACATCTTTATCAACAAGGTCAGGGAGTGTATAAATCAGAATGTTCATCCAAAAGTGATTCACTTCCTTTCGTCGATTTAGCATAATGACAAACACTTGCTTTATCTGGTGAACCTAGGTTTAAAGAATCAGGAGTAAATCTGTAGTAATCCAACCGGCATCAAAAGATCGTTAAGTTACACGGTGGTCCAAATACATGCAATAGAGGTTTTATAATTCTTAACCTCATGGTTACAGGTTCTATCGAATATATAATGCCATTGGTCAAGGCACTACAGGAGTACTGGAGAAAGATTTTGTACATCGGTAAATCAAGTATAAATCAGTAGATGTATGCTTAACATGATTAAACATTTAACTGTTCATTCAGTTCATATCTCTGTTCATGTTGTTGATCATGAGAGTGGTTTAGATTGGTATAATCAGGACTAAGACTAAAGAAACAATATCTATAACTCTAATTGACAAGTTAAATCAAGAAGGTATCATGTCAAGGTACGAGAATTAAAATCAAGTATGTGCATCCTCTATAATCATAAGAGTAAGTCAATAATGCACCGCATCCTATATAAACATATCTACTTACATGGCCATTATCCTCTTATCTCTGTTTGGATTTAGCCCGAGATCTTTTCCTTTATCTCTACAGGGGTTTTGGCATTATTAGCCATTTTCCTTCTTCCTCTGTCTTACATCGAGTTTCACATCTTGTGAGTACCAACTCAGTATTCTAATTTTCTGCTGTACAGATGCTTCCTTCTTGCCACTGTACTATATCCTTGTATACTTGGATAACTACCCAACTTATAGGTAATACCCTATATTATTTATTTATTAGGATATTTTTTTGGTCTTCTCTTTCTGTTTGAGTGTATATATATGGTCCCACCTTTTATATGTACATTATCGTCTTGTTTAATTTCTGTCTCAACCAACACAGGTGCTTATGGTTTGTTTGTATTAAAGCTTTTAATTTATCCAAACTCAGTTCATGGACTCCAGTGGAAGTATTCAGGTTTAATGGGTAAGGCCTACGAGAGCTCTGATACCAAGTTGTCACACCCCAATTCTACACTATTCAGAATGGTGTGATGAACCGTCAATAAACCAACGGTTCAACCAGGATCTCAAAATAGGCTATCCCACATATGATAAACCAAAACACATTCCACATTAATCAGAGGTAATAAAATAAATAGCGAAAATCTTACAGATAATGAACTGAGAAATTTTAACTGTGAGACTCATAAATAAAATATCCAATTATGTTGTTTCAACCGAGACATAAATAAAATATCAAATACATGTACTTACTAAATCCAAATAAATAAAACAAAATCTAATCGAATACGCATGAGTTGCACTCGCAAGAGGAGTCATGCGTATCCACTATGTCTTCAGCTTTCATTGTCGCCACATGCCCGTATACAGGAGCGTTCATATAATCTTCAACGGTGGTACCTGCATCATAAACTAAAAGTATTCGAATTCGAAAGGGTGAGCACACATCACGGCTCAGTGAGCAAACAAAACAATACAACAATACATATACATGCAATCAATTCATATCTTTGGTCTGATTTAAAGTTTGCAATGTGCTATAGAAAGGATAGGTGGCCGCCGCACCTCTATACACGAGTGTGTGGAAATGCCCAATGAAAACGGCACCATCGCCCCACATGCACCCACCATGGACAATATACACCCCATGAAAATGGCATAGTTGTACCGGTTGCCCATACCAACACGTAAGTCCCTGTTGGCGAGGGCTTGCAAACTGGGCTCACAACTAACCAACCCTAATGTCAAACAATGTATCCAAGGCCTCAAACCAGCATCTCTCAATACATCCATAGAGATAGAGCTAGGGTCTGGTGACCAGGCTGAACCACAATGCCACGTCCCCCCTGATGCCCTACGACATATTAGTTTCGCTAAGGTAATGACGATACGACGATGTTAGTGGACAAGACTTGAGTAGAGATAGAACTAAAGTCTAGTGACCAGACTGAACCACAATGTCACGTCCTCCCCCTGATGCTCCACTCGCATCAAGCACACTAACACTTGCTTAGTGGACATGACTTGAATAGACCATGGCACAATATACCCCGATGAGAACGACATCGAAGTACCGATTGATACCATCCCTACCTGCACCATGTACACCAGCCAAACACAAACATTCACATGTCTATTGCTACCATCATCAACATCATCATGTTATAATCAATAAATTTAAATATGCATGAACAGTAATAATAGAAATATTGGATGACATGTTGAATGCACATTACAAGCATACACGCATATCACAATCATGGTATTGGACTTAAGGAATAAAAATAGTTTGTTATTAACCAATTAGTTTAGGTCTTGTTCCCTCACCTTAGCTTGCTAATAGATACTTTTCCAAGCTTTAGAATCACCTTTATAATGTTATTATATTGCTAGAAGACCTAACAAAGTCAATAGAATTTAATTAGAATTAATTCTGAATTTAAAAACTATTCTGTAAACTGAGGGTCGGAGGTAGGGTCGGAGTCATGATCGACCCTGGGTGCGACCCTCCCCCTAATCTGAACTTCCCGAACACTGAGGGTCGATGCTAGGGTCGGATCTGCCATCGACCCTAGGTGCGACCCTCCATGGTTTGAGTCGAAAATATCATATTTCGTTCTCTCTTTCATGGTTGGGTCCTATGGCTTACTTCCACAATCCATTCTACATGTTCTATGGTTTAGAACTATACTTTATTCATATACACGGTTTTAATGATCTCCTCCATGGTTTCCATTGAAACGAAACCATGGATGGATGATTTGGGTTTCTTCTAAGTCATACCCTTTTCATAAACCATTCTAAAGTCTTAAATAAATCATGGGGAATGTATTCATACCTTAGGTTTGTTGAGATTCAGAGTTTCTCTGAATTTCCTCTTCTTCCTTAGCCTTTTCTTCAAGTTTTCCTTCTCTTCTTCTCTTCCTTCTCTTCTCTTTCTCTTAATCGAATTAGGGTTGTAAAAAGAGTGAAAGAGGTTTAGGGACGTCCTATTTATAGGGTAAAACCTCCCAAAATAAGTCTTATTGAGTTTAGGAAAGGTTCCAATCAAAATTAAGAAGGTTTTCTAATTTTTGGTTCTTGCTGTTTTTCTCGAATACCGAGGGTCGATGGGAGGGTCGATGGGATTGTCGGACAACTCATAGACCATGCGACCCATGGTTGAGGGTCGATGGGAGGGTCGGACCTGTTTGTTAAGACATGCGATCCTACCCTCATTTTGACTGTTTTTGGATAAATTTTCATATTGGGTCTTGGGTTTCTTCACGCCCTTGGTCCACTTGGCTCGACCATGATATGTAGACGATTCACGACACGAAATGTAAGGTTAGGCCGGGTTCGTGACGTACGGGTCTTACAAATTAACTGTGGCTGTGGGGACTCTAACCCTGTATTTATAGAATACAGATGTAACCTTAAAACCCTTCCCACAATAGAATTAGGGTTACCAAACCTATCTCATACCATGTGACAAACCAAACCAAACTGGTTATACCGTGTCAATCAGACTCCTACTGAATTAACTAGTTTAGGTAATTAATTAAGCCCACATAAATCTAACAATAATTTGAAGTTCTCTTTCTCTTCCCTTTGTGTGATTCCACTTTGCTATAAATCTTACTCTGTAACAATCAATTCTCCTACTGGAATCACACATTTTTCTCTTTTCTTTGAACTTTTATCTTTAGTTCTTTTACTTTAAGGTTCATTATATTTTTGAGTACTATAGGTCACCAGGATCTGACTATACAGTTCTTGTGAGGAAGTAAAAAGTTTAAAATGTCACCTACATAGGTTTTAGTGAACCTACAAATATTTACTTATCCTTGAGCTTATCATTAATAGTTAACAGTTCTACCTTATATTTTCTCACACCAAGTTCCACCATGATATGAATAAATCCTAAACTGCAGCTCATGTGGGATATTTATTTAACCATGAATGCCTTAAAATATAATTTTACAAGTCTAAACATTCATATAAATATGCACATTAACTCAATCAATCAATTTTGTACAATAACTTTAAGAAAAATCAGCAAAAACATTACAAATTGCATTCCTATAGGTCATTTTTCCATAATAATATATTTTTCAATGCATCAAAATGTATCAAAATATATATCAGATTGAAGAGCTTTAAAAATGGAGTCCAACGAAATAAACCAGAAGTCAATCCGACATTCCTAGCTCAAGATTAGACAGCCCTGCCAGAGCCGCATAGTCCAGATCCGCATCTGTTGGATCAGAAAGATGCGGGATCTATTGGTTCTCATCGGACACGTCAAGATTCTCCCGCCTGCAATATGATTGGTTGGCCACAGATTGATATAATGAACCGAAGTATTTAGATTATTATATGATTCTGTGTTGCGCGTAATCTCTGCGTCGACGCATCTGATCCTGATCCATTGGTTAGTGTTAAGCTCGATCGCCGCCCGATGTGATGAAGGAGATCCGACAGATGAAGGCTAATCCCGCCTTTTTTCTTTTGATCCGACGGCCAGAAGTCAAGATGCCTGAGTAGACAATGGAAACTCAACAACGCATTTGAGCAGTTAGCGGAGGCTTTGATTTGGTGCACAGCGTGTACCCTGCAACGGCAGCCAGATCCCGATCATAGTGTCACGATCGCTGCCGAAGTTCACTGACGCGATCTAGATGATCGGATGGTTGAAATCCGATCTCACCTTTTTCTCTCTGATCCAGTGGCGATTATTAGAGATTCCATAATCAACCGATCACAAATAGTTAACGGCATTGACATGTCAGTGAGAGGCCTGATTCCGTGCGACGAGGTACACCGTATGCGGTTAAAAGATACTCTTTTCTTTATTCTCATTGGTCAATGGTTTTTGTTATCATATCTTGATCAATTGAAGTCCAAATCGGACGGTTCGAGTTGCTCTGTGCTCCATTTCAGATCCTCCTCAACCTGAGATTGAAAAACAGAGAAGATGTGTAGTAGAAATCGAAAAGAAGAGAAAAAAAAAAAGAGGGAGAAGAGGGTTTTTGTGGTTTTTTTTTGTTGGATGAGCATTCAATCACCTACCAACCCCATCCTTGCTTGTCAATAGTACATTAAGGAGTGGTGTGAGGTTGGTGAAACTTCCATTGAATATTCATGGTGATTATGAGTTTGTGTAAAGCTCCATTGGAGTGTTGGTGTGTGTTTAGGATTTGAATCCTTCCACCAACCATTAAGGAGTGAAGTTGAGCTCCATTGATATGTATTTGGGAGCTTGAATGGTTGTTGGGCAATAATGAGATTGTGTGAGCTTGGTTAAGCATTAAGAAAACTTTGATGAAGTATTGAAGGATATGTTAGTGTTTTGAAAAAGAGAGAGAAGGAAAGTGTGACCCATGTTGTATGCAATGAATTGAAGATTCCAGTGGACTTAAGGACTATGTCAGGCTTTACTGAAGCATCCCAGAGTCTTTCCAGAGTACCAAAAAATGTCAGACAAGGGTTGTAAGCTTCTTAATCTTGTATGAATTAATTGTTTAATTCTTGTACTCAATGTATGCTAGCTGTAGGTGATTATGTTGAATGTCTAACTAGTAGAGAAAAATTATAAGGCATTGTTATTAACCTAAAAACTGATACTATTAGCTTTTCGTGGGTGCGGGTTAAGCTTGGTGTGTGCAGCGGATGCTGAACACTGGTACATTGATACACGAATTGTTGATATATTTGTACCCTCGTGGTTATATGCCCGGTAGATTGGGTGTATCTACTCCGTGCTATGTATACAGCTAAAAGAAACATATTGAGTATATACGGAGCCCGTAGGGCATTACTCCATGAATTAACCATCACACACTGTATTTGTAAACCATGTATATCTCTATGTTGTGGTGTGTAATTGTTTATATTCTATATATTGTGAAGTGCATGGAATGACCTGCAGGATGGGTGTGCACAACATAGTAGACCTGGCCACTCTGTGATAACGAGGTAGTTGTGCATGCGACTATATGTGTAGTTGCATTTTTGTGATAGTGTGGTTGTGGTTAGTGAGTGAGGTGTCAGTTCAAGACAACACATGTGTCTTGCTTCATCATAGGCCTCCCTTGCTCTTAGTGTCAACCTATGATCAACAGAGCTTACTTCATCATAGGTCTTATTGAAAGGGAGTCCACTATACACATGAAAGGCCAAATGTAGTGTCTCTATCAAATTATCATGAGGGTTTGCATCCAATGGCCCTTCAGTGAAGAACTCTTTTGCCCTGCCTTGTGACTCTCCGGTCCGACCAGTCAACCTATCGCGGTCGGTTTCTTGCAAACTTCCTAACGTGTATTTCGTTGTGGTCTGGCACTCGGGCCTTATTAGATGGCAATTGTGTAATTATGTCCAGAGACGAAGGTAAATGTTTTCCGGACTCCCATTGACTTTAAAAGTCTTCTCCGGGTCTTTGCCGTTGTTAATAAGGCAGAAAAAGATCTTCGCCGTTGTTAATAAGGCAGAAAAAGCAGAAAATGAAAGGGATAAAAAAGCCTAGAGGGACGAAAAAGATAAGAGAGCCCCCACTACATGTCTCATTATGTCAATGTAATTGGATGGATGCTAGTGAATGCAAAGAGAGACTTGGGATTCAATGAAGACAACTTTAGGTCACCAGTCAACAATGGAAGGGAAATGCCATAGACTTTTTGTTTTGTTTTTGCCAAAGAGGGTCCATCACGATAGAGACCATAGAGGGAATTGGTATATACAAGTGGGGTTCAAGGGAGGGGAAGATAAGAAGGGATAGAAGGGATAGAAAAAATGGATGGTATCACTTGTATCACTTGATTTTTTTGGATATACAATAAATTCTTTTATGCGAAGCATTAAGTTTTTAATTTAAAAGTTCAAATTTCATTCTCTAAGTAATGTGAGATTAATTTTCAATATTCTTTTTCATACGTAATTCCACCATTGAGTGGTAGTGTATGTGGCAAATGTGATCCCTCTTTTTAAGTATCGGATTCTTCTTTTTAGATGATTGTCCCTTTTTTTTAAGTGGTTGTAATGAAAGAAAAACCTCTGGATGGTACCTCTTTATCTATGTTATTCAATTGCCCAAAGGAACTGAAGTACATGTATTCGGAAAAATTGATCCAAAATCAGAACATAGACGTCCGCATTCTTCTGCAAATTTATCTCAGTGGATCCTCCCATGAAAAGAGACATCCAAAAATGACTATGGGAAAGAAAGGGTATTGGGATAGATCGAACCTTTTTCGTTGTGAGTTCTTACGGTTGCTAAAGCAGAGAACAAGTTGGGGAAATAAAATAAACAACAAATAGAAGGCCAATCGAGAAAAGAATACGAGGAAGGAGAAGGGAAAATAATAGGAGCAAAAGAGGAAGAACCCACAAGAGAGAGAGAGAGAGAGAGAGAGAAAGAGAGAGTGAGTGAGTGAGTTTCGATTCGCAAGGAAAATAAGAAGCAAGAGAAAGAAGGAAAAGGGTATTTTCGTTTTTTAAAAAATATGGTATGTTTACATTAGTAATCATCGTTCATTTCCTAATGAAGTAGGACTAAAGTATTATAAGTTTCACTCTATGAGTAGACTATAGTATTACAGAGTTTTACTTCTTCTTTTTTTCTTTTTTTTTTAAGAAAACTGATAATTTTTTGGGAACAGAGTTGTTTGTTGGATTACGAAAACGTTTAAAACTAACGGATCCAAATCGCCTCCTCCTAGGGGGTCGAGAGGAAACTCGACTCCCACCAGCCGATGCCCGACATGTGGGCATTGACTGAATCCGAATCCTCCATCCGAGCCGGTAAGGTGAGCCGATAGGGGGTGTCGACTTATGCAACAGCTTGGATGAAAAATTCAAATCCAATTGACACCCACTTATCGAGTATTGATTGGTGGGAGTCAAATCTCTCCCAAACCCTGGATAACGAAAGGATTTGAATTCAAAACTAACCGTCTAAGCCTTATCGACTAAAACTAGCGGTCTAAGCCTTATCGACTATATATATATATATATATATCTATAGAAGCAACACTGTCAGGCAGCAGAAATCCTGTCGGTCACTCCCGCGAAAGAGATCTTTGAAGTGTAAAGTCTGTTCTTCAGCTCCGGAACCGAGAGGAGAGACGATATGACTCCTCCTTCACTTTGTAAGCAATGACTCAACTCAACGAATCTCAATTCCTGACAAATTCTATCTTTCAATTTTCTTTCTTTTCTTTTTTTTTTCTCATTTGTGTCTGGTGGCAATGATCCACGCCTTTTGTTGATAGGATCTCATCCCCTATTAGGTCTGTGGATCTTGATGACTGGAAGCTTTTCTTTTTAATTTAATTTCAACTGCTTCTGTTGTTTTTGTTGTTGTTGTTGTCATCGTCAATGAAGAATCCCTCTTATCCTTCTTTTTTGTTGATGCTATCTGGATTTTATATGCATTCCTCCATTTTATCTCTTGGATCGGAAATTGTTGGCTTCTTATACAAGTTCAGAGAAGATGATTAGATAACTGAAAATTGCAATTTATTGGGTTTTTAGTTCTGACTCTCAGATTCTGAGCTGTTGATTGCGCCGTTTAACGACACTACTTGTAAACTTGTATTTATGGAATTAATGACTGAATACATTGATGTTTGCTTGGCTAAGAATCCAACTTTAAAAATTTACGTTTGTCCTTTTAGAAAAATTGTGTTTCCTCCCTTGTGGTTTGCCTTTAATGCCTTCTAACTTTTTCAATAAATACAACCATCTCTTTTTCTTTTTTCTTTTTTATAAACTGAATTTTTTATGGACATTTCTATCCCTGAACATGGTGACCCATGGGTCCTCCTTCCGTAAGTTCATTTTTTTATGCCGAGACGAACATGTTCTCCACTGAATGTGGTGACCATCTTTTCAGGTGTCAGTGTTAGACCAGTACTACTGGTGTCGAAATCGGCACAGCTATAAGCTTGTGTTGCTCCTGCTGATAGTAAGGGTGTCAAAAATGGACCCGGTCCGGTAGCACGGACCGAGCCAGCCCGATATAACCCGAACCTAGTCCGAACCGAACCTTAATGGACAGGTTTTGGTCTCGGCTTGTAAAGCCCGACACCGTTTCAGCCCAAATCGAAACCAGACCGGACCAGCCCGTTAAGAAGCCCGAATTAGCCCGAACCAATAATACCTAACCCGAACACCGATAAGGTCCATCCGGGCCCAGTTTCTTAATTTTAATGGTTTTAAATTTTGATGGAATATATTACACTGTTATAGTTCACTTATTGATCCGAAAGATTATATGAATCTATAGTTGAAAAGAGTATGTTAATTGTTACAATTTACTGAATTACATGCATATAGAAGGAATGATGCTAATTTTATAGATATAAATAATAAAATATGTTATATATTTTACATATAAAATAGATCGGATAAGCTTGATAAACCCGGTCCGGACCGAACCAGCTCAAAATCACATCTATAAGCCCAGCCCGATAACAAACCGACACTGGACCAACCCGATAGTTATTGTGTCCAGCGCAGCCCAACCCAGTCCGAACTCTTAATGGACATGTTTTGGGCTGGGCTTATAAAACCCGACACCGATTCAGCCCGGACTGAAACCGGCCCGAACCGGTCCGTTGACACCCTTAGCTGATAGACACTCATATCATTTGCTGATTGACCATAATCTTATCCTCCAAACATTCCCAACAGCTTTCAGTTTTTTGTGTGTAAAATTTATGCCTTTTTTTTCACGGATTCAAATCGTCTTCTATCAAGGTATCGGTTGGAAACTCAGCTGTATTCAGCGGATGCCTGACACGTAGTTGTCGGCTGAATCTAAGCCATCCAGCAAGTTGATAAAGTGAAACGCAAAGAGATTCAATCTTCTACGTTAGCTAGATAATTCGGATTTAACCGACACCCACGTATCGAGCATTGACTGAATACAACGATGTCTCCTAAAATACCATTGCACAAGAGATGATTTGAATCCCTTTATTCACTTGGATTGTAATGATGCATCCTAGATATTTTGGCTCTCAACTTTTTTTTTTTTTTTGGGTAAAAAGGAAATTGATTGAGATGAAACACGAGTAAGCTTCATCAAGGATTCAAATTTTGGTTTCATGCCTAATTTCGATTAAGCCAAAAACCTAAATTTTGGCTTTTTCGATTGAAATTTTGTCAAAACCAGGTAGAAAAAAAAAACTCAGATATTGAACTTGGTTTTGATGGTAAAAAAATAATATTTTTGAGTCCCATTTTTTTTTTTTTTTTCTATAATACAATTTTAACTTTTTAAACATATGTATTGCATCATTTGCACTTAAAAAATAAAAAATAATAATTCTATGTCTACATCATAAGATGTTAATGTACTTAATAAGTGAGAAAAATAGTAAATTAAAAACAAAACAACAAAATAATGAAGAAATTTGGAAGTAACAAAATAATAAACTACGATACAAAATGAAAGAAATTTTGAAAGAAAATCAAATTTTTATAAATTTCATTGAAATTTAATCGAAATTAGCTTCTTTTGGGTTGAAAATCTAGTCAAAATCTACCGAATTCAATTGAAATCGATCGAAAATCTACAATATGAGACTATTTGATTTCAACCTATAATTTCGTTTCGATTGGGGCAAAAACAGAAACATTTCGACCCAAATTCGGAACTGGCATAGAGTTCTGAAGTTAAAACGCGACCTGCAGAAAGTTTTCGTCGGATCGCCGGTCTTGTTTCTTCCACCATCACAATGTACTTTGACATTGAGAATCGTCTCTTGACTGAGTTTAGGAGTGGAATTGAAAAAAGCTTTTGATTGAAGACGGAAAATTATGAATCCCACCTCTTTGTCATGAGAACTATTCGTCTCCAGGGTGAAGAATGGCGGAAAAAGTAGTGGAAAGCTTGTAGAATTTAATCTGTTCTCTGATTAGGGTAGTTGGACAGTAGCAGCGGCAATTAATTCAGTAGAGCTAAAGGAGGAAAAAACTCAACTATCAAGTAGAGGGGTTTCGACGCAGCAAGAGCAAGTCGATCAAAGGCAAGGGTTTGCCCGATTCTGCTCTCACCTCCTGCACTCTTGCCGGTCTTGATTCTTCAACCTGTGGTTTGCCCAAAGGTTGTAAATGGGGTTGATCTGTTCACCGCTGAAACCTGAGTCCTCAGTCCTCAGTCCTCGAGTGGTGTGGAAGAGAGTAGCAGCAATGAAAGATAGAGTGGGCAGCGGCGTTTCTCTTTCTTTTTTCTCTCCAGATCGACTATCGGTTCTTTTTTCTACTCAGAAACCATAGGGTTTGAAGATTTGGGCGTTCATTTCCTGAAGAGAAAGAGAGAGAGAGAGAGAGAGAGAGAGAGAGATGATCCCTTCGATTAGCGTTTCTGATCTCTTCCACCGTTTCCAGGACCTTTATAGTTTTGGACCATCAAAATTCAAGGCCTTTTCTGTAAATGAGAAGAAAGTTCACGGCAGTACAAAGGAAGAACTGCTCTGCTGCTCTGCCTATTCAATGGCGATGAATTTCCAACATCCCACCGAGGAGAACGGTCTGCCGCCACAACACGTCAGTCACCCTATTAAAAGGTTAGTTTGGTGATTAGAAAAATATAGGCCTTACATAGTTAATATATAATGAAATATACCTAATGAGGGAGGTCTACAAGTATTTTAATAGTGTTAATTAATATCTAATGAAATATACTTAATGGAGATCTACTTGTATTTTAATATTGTATTTTAATAGTGTTTCTAAGGGAGACATTTGTGTATTGCTGAAAACTTAGGCGGCATTTGTCCTTTTACAAACTACAGGGGAGGAAACATTTTTCCCTTGTCTTCTTATTTCCCTTGGCTTTCTTTTTGGTGGAAGGGTTTGTTCTGCTAATTGCCTCTCAACTGTTCTTTGAAATTCTTGGCAAAGGTGATTAATGTGTAAAACGGGTATAATCATGAATTTCAAAAGGGTCTTATTTTGGCAAATATTTTTGTCTAGCCTGTCATTGAAGTATTCTGGATGTATTTTCTTCATTCTGGACATAAAGAAATACTTAAACTTTGTGATTTTATAGTTGATTTGAAGCTGCAATTTGTTTAATTTTATAAGAGATGCTGGTTTTATGATCTCCACATTGTATATGGTGAAATGCTGTGTCCCTTAAGACCAACATTCAGTCAACGACAAAAGAGTTTAGACATGAATCACATGGTGTCACATCGCAGTCGTACTATTGCAGGGCTTGGATCCATAAGGAGATAGATGCCTAAGAAACAAGAGCCTTCCTAAACTAAGTCAAAATTTAGTCAATAGATTTTTAATGATCCAATATAAAGGAGAATTGAAAAACAAAGCTATTCTGAACCGATCTACAATGTCTTGATACCCATAGAAGTTGGACCCAAAACTCCTTCCTGTCACTGCACCATGCATGAGTAAGCTGTTTATAGCTCAACTCAACTCATTAATCCTTTGTGCAAAATACTTAGATCAATTTCAAGAAAAGTTGCTTATAGCTATGAAGCAATAAACTGTGCTTTACAGTATAGCTCTCAGATCTGCTTTTTTAAGATTTTTACGCTTGTTATATTGGTTATAAACATAGCAATGTGCTTTTCAGGGTGAAGAAAATCATTGCATCCATTTCATTTTGCAGTGTTTGTCCCTCTTCTGTTTTTATTACTCATTGGGGGATGTTTCGCAAGGCCTTTCTATCCTCTTCCAAGCAAACTCGCCGATAGTGATAGACAACCGTTGCAGACGACCCGCCCCTACAATATTGCGCATCGAGGTGCAAGTGGGGAGATTCCTGAGGAAACTGTTGCTGCTTTCATGGTATTCGTTTGTTGGGAAAGTGTACCTTAATTTTCTGAGTTGTTTCTTTATGCGTTTAATCTGAAAGACTGTATGTATTGCGATTGGGTGTGATGAGTTAATATTTTTCTCATTATTGTGAACTGACATGTGAATACTGGATGGATAGAATTAACTTGTGTAATATATTTACCAAGTATGCTCTAATTATTAGACGTACAATTAATGTGACCACAACTTATTGGCAGTGACCAGACACATCTTTGTTAGATCCATGACTGTTACAAATGGATACTTCGAGGTGGAAATTATTCACCTCAAGTTTGGTTTTTTCCATTAAGCCCCCCTAGTAATAACAATTGATGAATGTTCTCACTTTTTCCTTAGCTTCTCTTTTTCTCCACATTTGTTTGCCTGCTTTGCTGCCGAAGATGTTGAATGGATAACTATTTCTATCTTGACCTGTTTGTGATGCTTCTCTTTTGTAATGCCATCTACTCCTTTAGAGCATAGTTCCCTAAAGTCTATGGTTGTTGCAGAGAGCTATTGAAGAAGGTGCTGATTTCCTAGAAACAGATATCCTCTCTACGAAAGATGGTGTCCTTATATCCTTTCATGATGTAACCCTTGATAACACGACCAATATTGCAAACCATACAGAGTTTGCTAATCGCAATCGGACCTACGAGGTTCTTGGAGTGAACGTGACCGGCTTCTTCGTTGGTATGAAATCATGCTGCTTTTAACTTCATCTGTCATATATTAGTGCTTCTTCCATACAATAATGAGAGAAAAAGAATTGAAACGTCTTCTTGTATTTGGTTGAGATTTATTTAATTACATAATCAAGTGTAAGTCCATATGTAGAGCTGGCTATCTGTGTATGATATTAGTGTACCTTTTAATTTCACTATGCAGTGATTTTTTCTACTGTTGTTTGTTCTTTATACCCATTCCATATAATTTTTCTGCAAATTTATTAAACACCAAGAATGGACTAATGAATTGGATGAGCTGAAGAATATGTGATTAATGTGCAGTTGATTTCACACTGAAAGAACTTAAATCATTAAGGGTCAAGCAGAGACTTACATTCCGGGATCAACAATACAATGGTAAGTTTCAACATTCCAGTCGGTCTAATTTTGTTTTTTATTTGATTGCTTAAGTTATTTAAGTTATTGTGGTCTTAATTAGGCGATATGGTGTAAGTTATCTTCCTGTCATGAAGGGAAACCTTAAAATAAATTTGTATTCCTAGATATAAGATTTGTTCTGTTGTATCAGGTTTAATGCTTGGATTAATTAGCAGGAAAGAAAATGTTAACAATGAAGTATATCTATGAACTCTTAAGTTTGAATAGTGTCTGGATAAAACAAGGGGAATTGAATTGTGTTAACTCACTCCTGGTGAACATTTTATCTCAATGATGAAAAACATATCCCTTCTCAATAGGTTACAATGTGGTAGACATTACAAAGTATGGGTTGCTATGATTAAGCAATAGATTGTCTTTATAAAATTAGGAAATTTTTAAAAGCATGATACATGATATAGGTTCCAAATGTTTTCATCTAAAAACTTATGCCAGAAGATACTTCGTCAATGAGCTCTAGGACTTAGTTGTGAATTTCATTTTGGTGGTCATTTTTGTTTAGTGACCGAAATTTCATTTTCGGCTATCTTGGTTAGGTCATTTGGATAGTTGCTCCAACTTTTCAATAGATATTCATATTGCTTATGATGCAGTAAAGGGTGTCCAATCGGGCTAATTGGGCATTGGAAGACTTTATATTGGCCGATGGTCAGATTCTATGGCCCTTGTTGGGCTTTTTATTTTTGGCTTTGGTTCAAAGACTCAACGTACAAGATTTGGAAGATACTAGTTAAAATGATTTCGACTGAAACCAGTATGAGATAAATATCTAATTTCGTTGTCTATCAGGATTACAGGCTTAGTAGACCCCAGCTTGAATCATTCAATACCTTTTTTGCAACTTTCAACCTGGTTTTGTCTTTTCACATACTAAACCCTTTGTGAACTTGTCCTCTATAAACAGAATAAGAACAACACTAATACTGGATGTTACAACAAATTAAATATCTGGTCTTGATCTTTATCAAAATCCCTTGGTGTATTTGCATGCAAGTGTTTTTGGTACTGGGGTTTTAATCCTTCTCCAGTTCTCCTATATTCATAATGCAATGAAAGTGCTATGGTTATTTTTGATAGATCATGCGAAGCAATCCTTAGGTCCAAGTTTCTTTTGCAAGTTCCAATCATAAAAAATTACATGCCCGCACTAATGTTTTTTACTTTCCTTGTTCCAACTAAAATGCAGGAGAATTCTCAATTATTACATTTGAAGAGTATATTTCAGTTGCGTTGGATGCAACAAGAGT
Source organism: Protea cynaroides (assembly GCA_028583415.1). NCBI lineage: Eukaryota > Viridiplantae > Streptophyta > Magnoliopsida > Proteales > Proteaceae > Protea > Protea cynaroides. The sequence goes on along the minus strand of CM053268.1, from coordinate 63,799,353 downwards.
CGTGGGTATCTATCCTGAGATTAAAAATCCAGTGTTTATCAACCAGCATGTAAGTAACTTTCCTTTTATATGTAATATTAGGGTTGGGACGTTAGTCTACAATGGGTTGTATATATGTTGCTGTTATATATGTTTCCTGATTGGGGTCGGTTGCTGAATGGAAACCAGTAATGAGAACCATGACAAGCTAGATATTCCAGTCTAATGCCTCCAATTTTGTTATAGGATTAGATTTCTTAGCAAAATTTAAGTTTTGAGATTGGAAATGAAGTTATAGGCAACATTGCTGCTATTTTTAACAGGTCAAATGGGCAGATGGCAAGAGGTTTGAAGACAAGTTTGTGGACACACTCAAAAAATATGGATACAAAGGTTCCTACATGTCAGAAGATTGGCTCAAACAACCAGTATTTATCCAGTGCTCCGCTCCCACTTCATTATTACATATCTCAAATCAGACGGATATGCCCAAAATCTTCTTAATTGATGATGTGAACGTAACAACACAGGACACTAAACAGGTGACTCAATTCCTCTTTTTGTGCTCCTTATGGATTACATTACTAACTTAGATTTCTGAAGCACAATTCTGATGAAAATACTGCACAATTCCTCTCAAGTTTTGTAGGACTTATAAGCTGTGTCTAAAAGTTGTTTAATGTAACCTAATGCTACGTAAAGAGCTTGTTGAAATATTGTGAGAGAAAATACAAGTATCTCGGGAAATTGGAATTTTCAGGAGGATTTTTTAAAAAGCACAATAGTGAATACCATGTTTGTACCGTTGCCCATATTGGAATTTCAGGAGGATTTTCATGGAGGTTTTCTTGCTTCTTGCACTTGAGTTTTGTTCTCGCAATAATTGTTTTTGAATTTGATTACAATAGATCAGGACAAGGAGGATTCAAGGAAAGTGAAGAATATGCTTGGGATTTCTATTCTCACTCCCTCCCTTTCCGAAAACCTACCCTGACTATACTTCCTCTTCCTTCTCTCTGTTTCTCTCCATGTTCCTTCTATTTCTCTGGATTTAAACAAACAACAGATTGAGCATTGTCTTTTTCCCTTCCCTTATTTTTTCAGGATCACTACAAATACATTCCTACTTCACCTGGATTTGAAACCCATTTGTTGTGGTAGTGTCCCCTTTCCCCTCGCCCTTCCAATGGACGATTATTTCATGGTAATTCTTTTCTTTTCTTTTCTTTTTCTCTTTTTTTTCAAGGGGAGGGAGTGTCCTCTGTCAGGACAATAGATTTGATAAAGTAGGAAAATGACCTCAAGCAATTATTGAAGAAGAAAAGGAATCATACAACCAACATAGTTACAAATACCTGGAAACTATGGCATGGGATATAATACATGGTGCCCTCATGGGTGCAAAGGCCAAGGTGCTACCTTGGTGTCCAGGTAGATTACAAAAATACAAGGGAAGAAAAAGTGAGACTAGAAAAATGTAAGGGCAGAAACGAGAAATTAGTGAAATTTTTAAAATTTGGCGGGCTAGATCATCAGGTTTGCAGTCTGGGCACCTTTTCATATAGTGATTGGTTGCCTTGCACCTCAAGGGGCCTCTTTTCGCCTAGGTGATGGCTTGACGAAGTATGACAGTTAATCATAATTTAAATTGACATGACTTTGCTAGGTTCATTTTATCTTGTTCGTGTTATCATTGCGCCTATGCTTCCTGCTTGCTTATTTATGCCAATCCCTTTTATAGTAAAACCTAATTCTTGGATTGCCACGGTTATTGCAGTCATATTCGGAGATCACTTCAGATAAGTACCTTAAATTCATAAGGAATTATGTCGTTGGAATTGGACCCTGGAAGGATACAATTGTCCCAGTGGAGAACAATTATTTGATGACCGCTACTGATTTAGTTGCTAGAGCACATGCTCATGACCTACAGGTATGATGATTGCCATAAAACACTTTTTTTTAATTTTTTATTATTACATTTTGATGTAATTATTGCTGCTCATGATTTTGGTGCAGTGTGCAGGTATAGTTGTTTAAAATTCTTGCATTTTTAAACTACACCTTACTACTTCCCTTAATTATACTGTAGACAAACATTCTTTCTCCCCAATCAAAAATAGTAATATTTGAAGTTATTAGGCTCTCTTTGAATTGTATTCTGTAATTAATTATAGGAATTATATAATACATTATGACATGTAGTTGTTTGGTATGATTTATGGTACTTATTTATATTTAAAATAAATTTATATAATCTAAAATCTATAAACAGGTTAGAAGGTGTTTATCATCATTGTAATAATTTATGATTACTTATTTATGTCTAGTGGTACCAAATAATTATTATTTATGACTCATAATTTATTATCATAAATGATTTGTCATATATAACTCATAAATATAAATATAAATTATACCAAAGAGAGTTTAAGAGCCACTATTCAAACCTTTGTTACTCTAAAACTTCTCTTTTGACACATGAGAATGGATTCTATCCTATTTTGGGAGGTGGAAAGAAACGAATTTGTGGAGGGGGAGTATGTTCCTTATTATTTGTACGTTCTTAGCAAGTGATGGCATACTGGACCTAGATGTTTGGCCCCCTTGGACAGCCAAAACCAAACCTAATCCAGTAAAGATAAACTTTACCGTCCAAAATAATGCCTTAAAATGTCCTCCCCTTTATTGCAGTTAAAAATTGACATTAATTATAGTTAGTTTGTTTGTTGCCAAGGGTTTAAATCTCGATTGAGAGCTGAGAATCTCGAGATCTTAAATCTCGGTCGAGAACCGAGAATCTGAGATCTTGGTCAAGATCCAAGATCTCACCTATGCTTTTTTTTTCCAGAAAGCTTCAATTGTATCTCGGGGCTCAACTAGCTATTTTAAGGCTTCATACTCCAGGGAAACCTTTTTTTAGCCTACATAAATTTTGTTATAGAATCACCATTAAAAATCAAGAGCGTCTAAATAATCATTTGTTTCGATGCTCAAAAAAAATATTTCCATTTAGGCGACTTTAACTAACATTCGTGTACTCCAAGCAATGTTTGACTGGAGCGTTAGCCCTTCAATATAACTTGGATTTAAACAATCTCAGATTTATTGAAAAGCTGGTTATGCTAGTTTCCAATAAATTTGACATTGCTTGAAAGGAATTGCGTTCTGATCAAACCTTGCTTGAAGCACGCAAATGTTGTTTAAAGTCGTATGAATGAAAATAATTTTTTGGACATAAAATCTCCCCCGCAACTGAAATTATAATTTTTGTTTTTGAATTAGACGGTTTACAATTTATTCTTTTGGAATTTTTATTTTAAACTTTTTTATTGGATTCAAATGGAGGTGTTTGTTTATGTATAAATGATGTATTATAAGTAAATGAAATAATCACTGAGTATTGATCCCAGAACCATTCTATGTAGGTCATAAAGTCTCAAACCAATACCAAACAAAACCAAAAAAATCAGGTTTCAGTCAAGAACTATAGGCCTCATTTGAAATTTCAATCGAAATCCATCGAGACGAACCGAAAATTCTCGAGATTTTGATCAAGACACTGTAGAAGATCACCGATAATTTTGAAATCTCACTGAGATTTGGATACATGGTTGTTGTTGATGCATATATTGATGCATATATGAAATTTTTATCACTGGTTCCATTCTTTTAACCTTGTTCCTTCACTTCTTTATTATCCTTCTTGGCCACGTGTAAATTTACTTTGCTGAATCTTTTAGCTTTTGGTTGGTAATTCTAATGGCAATGTTATTTCAGGTGCATCCATATACCTACCGGAACGAAAACATGTACTTGCACTTCAACTTCCATCAAGATCCATATGCTGAATATGATTACTGGATAAACAAAATTGGGGTTGATGGATTATTCACAGACTTCACAGGGAGCTTCCATAAATTTCTAGAATGGACATATCCCATTTCTAAGAACGAAAGCAGTGCATCTGAACCCTTGCATTAAGATTGCCGTGATGGTTTCAGCTTACGAAAAATGATTGTTAAACTACACTACATAAGTCCACATGATGGTAATATCAAAAGTGGTATTGGAGTGGAACTCTCTGTCCTCATTGGCAGAATTTAAGGAAGACTCTATGTCCTACTCAATTAATAGTTCTATTTAGATAGGTTACCTAGTTTATTTAGATGTAATTTCTTATCTAAAATACTACACAGTCATATTTGCGTTATAATAAGTTACTTGGACTCCTATTGTAATTGAGAGACTTCTTTATATATATGGAATAAGATAGACAAAATGAGCTAATGATTTTGTCTCTTCTTAGCAAGATCAAGCTCTCTTTTTTCTCTCCCTCTTTTCTCTCTCTCTCTCTCTCACGATTTCACATTCAATTCTGGTTTTAATTCCTTGCCTAGCAATCAGTTTTGGTTTTTTTTTTTTTTTCCTATTTTGTTACCCTTGAATTTCGTTAATGGTTGCTTGCATCAATGTCCTAATTTTGTGTGGATTCTGGTATCGATTGTCATTCCAAAATTTATTTTCAAATCTGATTTGATGTGCATCGTTTTTTTTTTTAATATGAACCTATTAATTATTCTCGAGTTTGCTGATGTTATCAATCTTTCTTCCTTATCTGATGGAATTTAAATCATTGATCTGGTCCTATTATTTAATTCCATCAAAATCTAGTCTTCTTATTTCGTTTCCAACGAAATCTAGTTACTATATCCCTATGGTATCAATCTCAATTAATTACTTTTAATTCTGATTTGATATGTCCTTATCTCATTGGTTGTTGATCTGATCCTAATAAAACAAGCCATTTAATCTATTGGGAAGTGATTCTATTTCGAATTAGATCAAACACTGTTGTACTGTTTTGAGTTATAAAAAGTTATATCATTTTGAGGATTTCTTGATAACTCTCATATCCACCATTGGATCAAGTTCAAATTCTGATATGATGTTACCTTATCCTAGTCCCACTAAGATTTCACTATATTTCTTAATTCAACCGTTGGATTGACATCATCTTTTGATATTTTGCTTGAGTCATTGATGTTTACATGAATATCAATTCTGATTGACAACAATTGGTCGAATTTTGACATTTGACATTTGTCAAAAAAAAAAAAAAACCTATCTTCCAAAGTCCTAATGTTTCTAGGACTTGTTCATATCTCTTAATCTAACCGTTGGATGGTTTTGAAATTTTGATATCTAATCTCCCGTCGTAATTTCTCCGCGTGGAATGGTCCACATGATGGGGAGATTATATATATATATATATATATATATATATATATATATATATATATATATATATATATATATATATATATATATATATATATATACTCAAGTTCACTGAAGAGAGCTAATGCAACCTACTATATGCTTGTGTTGGGAGCCTACTACAGTTGCACGTGATGCAACATGTACCTATTTATTGCATGTGATGCAGCCTACCATATGCTCGTGTTGAGTGCCTACTACAGTTGCACATGGTGCAACTCTTTGTTCAGTTGCACAAGATGCAACCTTTATTCAGGTCTACTCATTGGTGAGGGCCTATTATCAGTTGCACAAGATGCAACATTTTGTTCAGTTGCACAAGATGTATGGGTGCCATCAGGCTGGTCCAGTCTAGTTTCAGTCTGGGCCAAAATGGTGTCGGGCTTTATAAGCCCAGCCCAAAACATATTCATTAAGGGTTCGGGCTGGGGTGGGCTGTGCTGGACACATTACCTAAAGGACTGGTCCAGTGTTGGTTTGTTATCGGGCTGTGCTTATAAAGTCGATTTCAAGTTGGCTCGGTCCGGTTGGGGCTTAACTGGTTTATCGGGCCCATTCTATATAACTATTTTCTTATTTCATCAATAAATTTAATACAATTGGAAGCGATTGAGTTTTGATTGATCTTAAGGGCATGAGTTCTGATTAATATTAAGGGCATCTGAACATAGATAATGGATTGCATATTTGCATTTATTTGGTTAGAATCATTAGATCCTGGATCAATTGGTTATTATTTGAGCAGCAAAAAGAATCTATTCGAGCTAGCTCAGGCTTCTTAACGAGCCTTACAAGTGTTTGGATTGGGTATTATTAGTTCGGGCTAGTTCGGGTTTCTTAACGGGCCGGTCCGGTCCAGTCGGATTTCAGTTGGGGTTGAAACAGTGTCTGGCTTTACAAGCCCAGACTGAAACCTGTCCATTAAGGCTCGGTCCGGGCTAGATTAGGGTTATATCAGACTGGCTCGGTCCATGCTATCGGGTCGGGCCTAGATTTGACATGAGAGACTATTATCAATTGCATAAGATGCAACTTTTTATTCAGTTGCATAAGATGTAACCATTATTCTGGTCTACTCATTGACGATCAACTATTATTAATTGCACAAGATGCAACATTTATTTAAGTCTACTCATTGACGAGAGACTACTATCAGTTGCACAAAATGCAACTTTTTGTTCAGTTGCACATGATGCAACATTTATCAGTGATCTATACTGTGCTGCTATTGCTTCCGTTGATACATTGGTTCATGGTGAAACTTGTGCTGTTGTTGTTGCTTGGTTCACAGTGACCGATACTATGCTGCCTTACTACTATTATTGTTTTTGTTGATACATTGTTTCAAGCTGAAACTCTCTCCGTTGTTGTTGCTTTCATTGCTACATTGTTTCAAGCTGAAGCTCTTACATTCTCTCGTGCTCCAGTTTGAGGAAGCTGTTAAACTACATTACGTCAGTCCACACGATGGCAATATCAGAAGTTGTATTGGAGTGGGACTCTCTGTCCTCAGTAGCAAAATTAAAGGAGGACTCTTTATCCAACTCAACTAATAGTTCTATTTAGATAGGTTACCTAGTTTATTTAGATGTCATTTCTTATCTAAAGTACTGCACAGTCCTATTTGCGTTATAGTAGGTTGCTGGGACTTATATTGTAATTGAGAGACTTCTTTTATATATATGGAATAAGATGAACAAAATGAGCTAATGATTCTGTCTCTTCTTAGCAGAATCGAGCTCTCCTTTTTCTCTCCCTATTCTTCTTCTCTCTCTCATGGTTCTGGTTAGCTTTTATTCTATTTTGTTACGTGATGATAAATATTTTTGTTACTTCTCAATAATTTATTATTGGTTTTAGAACTAAGGATACGTTATTGGTTCTAGAACCAATGGAAAAAATTCCAGCGCATCTCGTATTTTCTTGCCACATAGAAAGTTGATCTGGAAACCGATTAGATGTTTAGAAAATAATTTGAATCGGTTACATGTCAAATTTCATATTGAAATTCAATATATGTTTTCATTTGTTAGGCATACCCTCCTATGTATGTCCATACACCTACGTCTTTGATTTTTTTCAATACTTTGTTTTGCCACCTGACAAACTCAGATTGGGATGAAACTTTGTAAGTGAAGAGAGGACCTTCAGATCAGCTACACACAAAATTTGAGCCCACTTGAATTGCCACGTGGCAATTATTACTGCTTCCTTATTAGGGGGGTGCCTTGAACCTGCTCCCTAGAATTAAAACCACTTCCTTGTTAGGGTGTGCCTAGCCACCTGTCACAAACTTGTGGGCTTACCCCACCTTAAACAAAGAAACTATTCTATTGGGCCAGCCCACTATGAAGCCCAATACCTACATACTAGAAGGTCCTACCTACTAGAGTCTTCCACACTTGCATAGAAATGAAGAAGACTCTAGAAAGGAGATTAGATATTTAGAGAGTAGTAAAGAAGCATCTATTAGTATAAAAAGTTCTAGAGATAATTCTAGACAATTCTTTACATCATTGGATTAATAACACATGTACAAATACTAGCCATTGATTTGTAAGGCCTCCAAGTATAAATAGGGGTTGACCACCCTCATTTGAGATAACAAGAGTTGAGCATTCTCAAAGCATTCCAAGCTTCATTTCTAAAAGTGTCTCTTGTTCTGTCTCTCTCTTTGTGTGCTAGTAAGACTTGAGAGTCTTAGCAACAAGGGAGTCTTGAGTGAGTAGGCTGACTTGTGTGACGAATAGGAGGGTTGCACGAGTGCCGCACGGACGAGTTAGCTTCTTCAAAGAAGAAGTCTGTGACAAGTGGTATCAGAGCCAAGTTCGAGATGGGAGCTATGGCAAGACTTGACATCAGTAGGGTATTGTCCGATGAAGGTGCAACTTTGGAGGCACGCCTAGATCGGTTAGAGGCTACTATGGCCAATGGAGACAAGAAGATAACCGAATGCTTTGATTCGGTCGAGACGCTTGAGAGCGCAATGAAGATAGCATTAGATGGGGTCAAAGAAAATTTTACCGGAGTGGTGGATTCACTCAGAGAAGATATTGATAACTTGAGAGTTGTCAATGAAGACTTGAAGGCCAAGATCACCGTGCTGGAGAGAGCCGTGGCCAATGGAGGGCCTAGCCAAAGGGAGATCTCTAAACTTCGGATCCCTGAACCTAAACCCTTCAATGGAACAAGGGATGCCAAAGTTTTAGAGAACTTCATTTGGCAAATGGAGCAATACTTCAAGGCTTCCAAGATGGAGGATGAGGACGAAAAGGTAAGCACAAGTGTCATGTACCTCACTGATGATGCTATGTTATGGTGGCGTCGAAGATACGGAGATATTGAGAAAGGGCTATGCACTATCTCAACATGGGAGGAATTGAAAAAAGAGTTGAAACATCAATTCCTACCTGAGAATGTGGAGTACCTTGCTCGTAAAAGCTTAAAGCGGTTGAGGCACACAGGCTCGATAAGGGACTACGTGAAGCAATTCACAACCTTGATGCTAGACATCACCGACATATCGATGAAGGATCGACTCTTCTTCTTCATGGATGGACTTCAGAAGTGGGCAGAACAGGAGCTGACATGACAAGGAGCCAAGGATTTGGCCTCTACACTTGCAGCAGCCAAACTCCTTGTGGAGTTTAGCAACAAGACTAGTGACTCTTCAAAGTCCAAACAAACTAAGAGCTACAATAAAGGCAAAGGAGAGGGAGAGAAGAAAGATAGCTTCAAAAGCTTCAGGAAGCCAAGCAAAGATAAAGAGGAGCCCAAGAAAATAGGTTGTTTCTTATGTGATGGTGATCATCGGGTGCGAGATTGTCCACAGACGAAGGCCTTGAATGCAGTTAAAGTTGACAAAGGTACGTCTGAGCCTCGCATGGGTACCATGAGATTACTTAATGCCTTGAAGGGTAGTGAGAATAGGAATCCAAAGTCCCACCAAAGAGAATTAATGTTCGTAGATGTCAAACTCAATGAGAAAGACACACGAGCATTAGTTGATACGGGGGCAACCCATAACTTTGTCGCGAGCGACGAAGCTCAAAGGTTGGCCCTTAACATTGTGAAGGATTCAAGCCGAATGAAGGTAGTGAACTCTAAAGCCCAACCTACACTTGGAGTAGCAAAAGATGTAGATCTTCGAGTGGGCACATGGAGGGGTCCTACGAGTTTCTGCGTAACACCCATAGATGACTTCAAGGTGGTTCTTGGGATGGACTTTTTAAGTGCTGCTACAGCAATCCCTATGCCATCGTTTCGAGCTGTATGTGTCCTAGACAAGGATGTCCCTTGCATGGTACCTTTTGTACATGAGAAACAGGGGAGGAGCGTAGAATTCATTTCTGCCCTCCAACTAACTAAGGGTCTCAAGAAAGGAGAAATCACCTATGTGGCATCCTTGAGAGAGGAAGAAGATATGGGACCCAAGAAGGCCCAACCACAGGAGATTGAAGTAGTCCTTAATGAGTACAAAGACATAATGCCTAACGAGTTGCCTAAGAAGCTACCTCCACGAAGAGAGGTAGACCACGAGATCGAGTTGGTCCCTAGTGCCAAACCGCCGGCCATGGCACCATATCGTATGTCACCGCCAGAGCTTAAGGAACTGCGGAGACAACTAAAGGAGTTGCTAGATGCAGGGTACATTAGACCTTCTAAAGCACCCTATGGAGCCCCAGTGTTGTTTCAGAAGAAGCACGATGGGAGTCTACGTCTATGCATCGACTACAGAGCACTAAACAAGGTGACCATCAAGAATAAATATCCAGTTCCATTGGTGGGTGATTTGTTTGATCAACTAGGTGGAGCCAAATATTTCACAAAGCTGGACTTGAGATCGGGCTACTATCAGGTGCGTATAGCAGAAGAGGATGAACCTAAAACGACATGCGTGACGAGGTATGGAGCCTTTGAGTTTCTAGTCATGTCTTTCGGTTTAACCAATGCACCTGCCACCTTCTGTACCTTAATGAACAAGATCTTTCATCCCTACTTGGATCAATTTGTCGTAGTATACTTAGATGACATTGTGATCTACAGTAAGACACTGGAAGAACACATTGTTCATCTAAGGACAGTCTTTCGAGTCCTAAGGGAAAACACCTTGTATGTGAAAAGGGAGAAGTGCAGTTTTGCACAACCTGATGTGTGCTTCCTTGGACATTGGATTGGGGATGGAAAATTAAGAATGGACCAAGGGAAGGTGCGGGCTATAACGGAGTGGGAGGAACCCACTAATGTAGCTGAGTTGAGATCATTCTTGGGCCTCGTCAACTACTATCAAAGGTTCATCAAGTCATACTCTGGGAGAGCAGCCCCACTTACAGACTTGTTAAAGAAAGAACATGAGTGGAGATGGACGGTCGGGTGTCAGAGGGCGTTTGATGACTTGAAGCAAGCGGTAATTGAAGAACCTGTCATGGCCCTTCCTGACCATACAAAGCCATTCGAAGTGCAGACCGATGCATCTGACTTTGCGATAGGTGGAGTGTTAATGCAAGATGGTCATCCCATAGCTTACGAGAGCCGTAAGTTAAATGAGACCGAGCAACGTTACACAGTGCAGGAGAAGGAGATGACTGTGTTGGAACCTTGCCCAAGTTGTGATGTTGTCAGCAACTTTGTATTGTGTGTGTTGTCATTGTTGGCAACCTCTAGACAGTTGGCAGGATGATATGGAGGAGAGAAAATGTCAGCAAGACATGCAGGAGGACAAAAAGAAAAGCAGAACATGTATACAGCACAGCATGCATGGTTTGACAGTGTGGACAACTCAGCAGACAGCTCAGCAGGCATAGTAGGCTGAGTGGACAGCTCAGCAAGCACGCAGACGAGTCCAGACAGCAAAAGCATGGTCGACAGTGGACAGCTCTTATCTGAGAAAGAAAGAGGAGAGAGAGTGTTTGTAGGACTCTCTGACAGACAGGGTGACTGGGCAATCAAGATAGGGTGACTGGGTTGATGCAACAGTCGAAGAGAATGCAGTTCAGTTGATGAGAAAGCCCAGATGAAGAGAGAGAAAGAAGAGAGAGAAAATAGAGGAGAGAGAAAGAGGAGAGAGAATGGGTGGGGACCAGGTGGGTCCCACATTGGGTGGCCAGGCCAGCATGGCAGCCGCCTGGCCGGCAGGGCGATGCCCGCGGCACCGGCCGGCAGGCCATGCCGCATGCACGGCAAGGGGGAGCCATGCACATGCCGGGGCCATGCACACGAGAAGGGCCATGCCGTGCGCGCGCATGGAGGGAGCCATGCGCGCAGCAAGCACGACCAAGCGGCAACAAGCACAAAGCGGAAGACGCATGCCATGCCATGCCGCAAGCAGCAGCAGCACGGCGCAGTAGCGCAAGCAGCAACATTGCCGCACACGCGCCGCAAGCCAGCGCCGCAAGCCACAGCAAGGGGCATCGGCATGCATATCAATTGTTCAACGGTTTGCCGCAATAGAGCAGGGTTTTCGGACCCTACTGGAGTCGGAAACCCTACAGGTGATACTAATGGTTACAGAGGCCATTAGTTAAATTGTCAGGGGCATTTCAGTCATTTCATAAAGGAGCATATTCGGTATGGGTGGCTCGGATCAAGCCACGTCAGCCATATTCCAGATCAAAGGCCTACAAAAAGGCGGGATCTGGTGTTGCGCAGAAATCACGCCCAGAGTCCATCGCGAGCTTCCCGATTAGCTGGAGGCAATGTAATAGAATGGTTCGCGCCGCATGGAGCCGAACCTCTGATAGCGTGGAGCGCGCACATGGTGCGCATGCGCAGAAGATGCGCATCTGATGGATGTCATGCATTCCGATCGCGCCTGACCTGATGAGGCCAATCGAAGGGACCAGAGCAAATCCCGCCAACTACTGACCGATCCAACGGTCGATGTTCGAAGATGCCTTCTCCGCCAATCAGAGATTGACAACGACATAACTTTACGTCAGCCGCAAAGATGATTGCGTGCGTCGCGGCGCACCGAATCAGGGCCGGAGATTCCTTTTGGAATAATCTCACTGGCCGACCTTCTTTTGATGATATCTCGGCCGTCCGATGTCGGATCGAGGCCTATAATATGTCAAACTGAAGGATTTTCAAAGGTGAAGACATTGGCAGCGGTTTGAGCTCGAGCAGAAGGCCTCTAATGGCGATTTTTGTGAGAACCCTCCATTGAAGCTTCTCCAAGAGAGAGAGACTTCTACTGGCAGTGTGAGGCCATGAAAGCTTCGTTGAAGCTTGAAGAGAGTGTGTGGACCAGTTGTGTGCGTCCTATGGAGTTGGTGTGTTGAAGAACGAGCTGTGGAGCCCAAGAGGAGGCCGAGATGCTTGCACAGAGAGGCTTGCATGAGTAGTGAGCAATACCGAGAAGTAAACTCGCACACAAATCCTATTTCTTGTATCAGTGCTATATGGGAAGGGTTTGTATGAATGTTTAATATACATATTGTGTAACCATGTCAAGTGGGTGCTTGACTGGAGTTGGGGTTGGTGCCTAGGACACAGTTGTAGCTGTGAATGGGGTTGATGTTGTAGCTGTGAATGCGGTTGATGTTGTAGCATCGGGGTCGTAGGTGCAATCGTAGCATTACTGTTGAGTATTGGGTATATACGAAACCCTGGTTAGGATATTGCCCCGTGGAGTAGTCATCACAGTGTGTGATTGGTGAACCACGTTATATCATGTGTCCTGTGAATGTTGTATGTGAGTGTGCATTAGAAGTCTGTGTGCTGCAGGTCTGGGTGTACACACTTGGCAGGCCAAGCCCCTGGTATGGATACCTGTGGGTGTGTGGTTGGTGTGTGCACGAAATGTGTTTGACAGATTGACTGTGAGAGAGTCTCAAGTAATCAGCTCAAGGCAGCATAGCACAAATTGATCAACAGCTCTTGGCAGCCCTTGCATAGCATCAGGCCATAACTGAATAGTGGAAAGGAATTTTTAGTGGTCACTGATTCACCCCCCCTCTCAGTGTCAATCTGGGACTAACAATTGGTATCAGAGCTGAGTTCCCAAGGAAAGAAGACTGACAGCTTCGGGTACAGACAGTAAATTGAGACTGAGAAATGGCATCCAGTGAAGATCACCACAAGAATGGAAGAATTCCTATATTTGATGGGTCCAACTACAGTATGTGGAAAGTGAGAATGGAAGCATATTTGATAGCTCAAGGCTATGGAGTATGGCTAGCAATGAAGAACGGCTACAAGCACACCACAGAAGACATCACTGATATAGTGGAGATGAAGAAGAGAGAAAATGAAGCCAAGGCAGTCACAGCCCTTCTGGCTTCACTTGTGAGCAATGAGCTCACTAGAGTTATCAGCTGTCCTACATCCAAAGAAATCTGGGACAAGTTGAAGAGTGTACATGAGGGAGATAGCAAGATCAAAGAGGCAAAACTACAAATCCTTATATCACAGTTTGAGAGTCTGAGGATGACTGAGGGAGAAACCATTGAAGTATATCTCAACAGAGTGAATGGAGTCACCAATGCAATCGAGCGACCGGGGAAGAGCTGAAGGAAGTCCATGTTGTCAAGAAGGTATTGAGAACACTGCCCAAGCTGTATAATGCAAAGGTGTCTTCACTTGAAGAAATAACCACCTTGACAGTCTAACCATTGATGAGCTACATGGCATCCTAACCACTTATGAGATGAGAATGATAGACCCAGTGTCAGTGGAAAAAGAAGCTGCTTTTGAGGCTGTAAAGAAATTGAAAATTAAAGAACCAGCAGAGAAGTCAAGAGCAGAAGACAACAGTGATTCTGATGACTCAGATGATGAGCTTATAGCTTATCTTACCAGAAAGTTGAAGAAAATAAATGACAGGTACAAAGGCAAGTCAACCATGAGATGTTTCAACTGTGGAGACCTAGGACACTTTACGTCCAAGTGCCAGAAAAAGGGAAAAGTTTATGACTCTGATGATGAAGAACCCAAAGAGAGTCAAGACCAAAAAGGAAAGAAAAAGTATGTGCCCCAGAAGAGAAGTCTGCTTACAAAGAAGAATGAATATTCCTCAGATGAATCAACAGAGGATGATAATGATAAGGCCCTCTTCATGGTCCTTCTTGATGAGCCTCAAGGGAAGAAGAAAAAATCAAAGAGGAAAGATGACTTTGAAGAAGAAATTGATCTTGAAGGAGAGTTGCTTTCAGCTATTAAAGATCTCAGAACTGAGAGGACAAAGAACAAAAAATTGAATGATCAATATAATGAAGCAACTGAGTTGATTAGTCAACTGCAAGTCACCACTGAAGAATCAAAGAAGATAGCATCTGATCTGAATTATGAGTTGTCCTCAAAATCAGATGAATGTGCAAAACTTGAGAAAGAGATTCTCAGACTAGAAACTGAGCTTGCAAGCTCTGTGAGAGAGAATAGGAGTTACATGGAAGCAACAACATCAGCTCCATCAGTAACTATCCTAAAATCAAAGGAGAAAACTGGAACAGATCAAGAGGGTGAGGATGATTGCTCACAAATGGAAGAGGAGAATATTCTGGATGAAATTCTAGCTACCAAAGGTCATCTCACATCAAGTCTGGGCTTGGTTATGAGAAGCAGAGGACAGAAAAAGCTCAAGGTAAAGGGTCTGTTGAGAACCCCACTGTGTTTGTCAGAGCAAAACAAATGAGGTCACATGTTGAGAAGCAAGCTGAGATAGCAGTTAACCAGCACAAGCAGAGGAAGCAAGGCAAAAATCTCAGGCAAAGAGAGCTTCAGAGGGTACTGTCATGGTTGTAATGCATATGGGCATAGAGTGGCAGAGTGCAGAAGACAGAAGAGACCTCCAGTGTTCACAAGCAGGAACAGTTTTGCTTCTTTGGTAGAAGACAAGATAGAATGCTTCAGGTGTCAGAAATATGGTCACATAGCCAGAACTTGTCAGACACTCCTTTCATATCAAAGGCAACCAAGAGAGAACATGAGAAGAAATACTCCCAGAAGACCAGCTCAAAGAGAAGAGAGTGTTGTGAAAGAAAAGGCAAGAAAATCCATCACAGTGAAAGAAAAGGCAATATGGGTTGAGAAGAGCAAGAAAAAGGGAAATAAATCCTTAATTGTACAGACAACTGCTAAACCCAAAAGTAGACCTACACCATGGATCTTGGACAGTGGGTGCTCCACTCACATGACAGGGGATAGAGAGATTTTTTCAAGTCTGAATACTGAAGCAGGTGGTTCAGTTAGATTTGGAAACAATGATGGTGCAAGGATCAAAGGAAGAGGAACTGTCAACATCTGCAGTGCAAAATTGAAATCCCAGAAGGTTTTACTAGTCAATGGCCTGAAACACAATCTCTTGAGTGTGAGTCAAGTTTGTGATCAAGGAAATGAAATAACCTTCACCAAGAATGGTTTTATAATGAAAAATGTTGAAAAAGGGAAAGTAGTGGCACAAGGGACAAGAACACAGGGCAACCTGTATGTTCTTTCAGAAAACTGATTGTCTACTAGCTATGTGCTTGGCCAAGTGTGTTGATGACAGAAAGGGCACTAGTGGCAGTGCATCCTTTTTTTTTAAAAAAGGTTTTGTGGCCTAGCAAAGCAGGAGAAGAGTTTAGTAGCTACAGTCAATGGTGATCAAGTGGCAGATGTCTTCAGAAAGATCTTCTCAAAGAACTCAGTTGAGTGACTCTCAAAGTCAAGTTAAGAGTTGTGACTCTTAGTTCTTTGGAGATGGTACAGATGTAGGGGGAGTTGGTATCTGAAATACATCATTGTTCATCTATGGGATTGGAAAGATGCGGTGGGCATTCCTATAGGTGAGTCCATTCAGAGGAAGTTCTGATATAGGGGGAGCAGTGATGAAAGGGGGAGTTGATGCCTATACAACATCATCTTTCATCTGTAGGATTGGAAGATGCGGTAGGCACTCCTACAGGTGAGGCTATGTAAGAAGAGTTCCTATGAAGGAAGAGCACCTATGAAGGGGGAGCATTTCTAAGGGGAGTCTATACAGGTGAGGCTATGCCCTTTGGGACTTGTTGTCAAAGGGGGAGAGAAAGGCTGAGAAAGGTTGTGTGGTGTTAGTACTTGATATCATGTGGAGATATCATATAGGTAGGTTGCCAACAATTCCAAAGGGGAAGATTGTTGGAACCTTGCCCAAGTTGTGATGTTGTCAGCAACTTTGTATTGTGTGTGTTGTCATTGTTGGCAACCTCTAGACAGTTGGCAGGATGATATGGAGGAGAGAGAATGTTAGCAAGACATGCAAAAGGACAGAAAGAAAAGCAGAATATGTATACAGCACAGCATGCATGGTTTGACAATGTGGACAGCTCGGCGACCGACTCGATGAGACGAACTCGACGAGCACAATGGGCCGAGTGGACAGCTCAGCAGGCACAGCAGACAGAGTCCAGACAGCAGCAAGCATGGTCAGACAGGTGGACAGCTCCTATCTGAGAAAGAAAGAGGAGAGAGAGTGTTTGTAGGACTCTCTGACAGACAGGGTGACTGGGCAGTCAAGATAGGGTGGCTGGGTTGATGCAGCAGTCGAAGAGAATGCAGTTCAGTTGATGAGAAAGCCCAGATGAAGAGAGAGAAAATGGAGGAGAGAGAAAGAGGAGAGAGAATGGGTGGGGACCAGGTGGGTCCCACCTAGGGTGGCCAGGCCAGCATGGTAGCCTGCCCAGGCCAGCAGGGCAGATGCCCGCGGCACCAGGCCAGTAGGCCATGCCAGCATGCATGGCAAGGGGAGCCATGCACATGCCAGGGCCATGCACACAGCAAGGGTCATGCCAGCGAGCACATGGAGGGAGCCATGCGCGCGACAGCGGCGCAGCAAGCAAGAAGCAAGCACGCAGCGCAGCATGCCATGCCATGCCAAGCGGCAGCGGACGACGGCACAGAACGCAAGAGCCAGCGCCGCAAGCCACAACAAGGGGCATCGGCATGCATATCAATTGTTCAACGGTTTGCAGCAATGGAGTAGGGTTTTCGGACCCTATTGGAGTCGAAAACCCTGCAGGTGATACTATTGGTTACAGAGGCCATTAGTTAAATTGTCAGGGGCATTTCGATCATTTCATAAAGGAGCATATTCGGTATGGGTGGCTCGGATCAAGCCACGTCAGCCATATTTTAGATCAAAGGCCTACAAAAAGGCGGGATCTGGTGTTGCGCAGAAATCGCACCCAGAGTCCATCGCGAGCTTCCCGATTGGCTGGAGCCAATGTAATAGAATGGTTCGCGCCGCATGGAGCCGAACCTCTGATAGCGTGGAGCGCGCACATGGTGCGCATGCGCAGAAGATGCGCATCTGATGGATGTTGTGCATTCCGATCACGCCTGACGTGGTAAGGCCGATCGAAGGGACCAGAGCAAATCCCGCCAACTACTGACCGATCCAACGGTCGATGTTCGAAGATGCCTTCTCCGCCAATCAGAGATCGACAACGACATACCTTTACGTCAGACGCAAAGATGATTGCGTGCGTCGCGGCGCACCGAATCAGGGCCGGAGATTCCTTTTGGAATAATCTCACTGGCCGACCTTCTTTTGATGATATCTCGGCCGTCCGATGTCGGATCGAGGCCTATAATATGTCAAACTGAAGGATTTTCGAAGATGAAGACATTGGCAGCGGTTTGAGCTCGAGCAGAAGGCCTCTAATGGCGATTTTTGTGAGAACCCTCCATTGAAGCTTCTCCAAGAGAGAGAGACTCCTACTGGCAGTGTGAAGCCAAGAAAGCTTCGTTGAAGCTTGAAGAGAGTGTGTGGACCAGCTGTGTGCGTCCTATGGAGTCGGTGTGTTGAAGAACGAGTTGTGGAGCCCAAGAAGGAGGCCGAGATGCTTGCACAGAGAGGCTTGCATCAGTAGTGAGCAATACCGGGAGATAAACTCGCATACAAATCCTATTTCTTGTATCAGTGCTATATGGGAAGGGTATGAATGTTTAATATACATATTGTGTAATCATGTCAAGTACTGGAGTTGGGGTTGGTGCCTAGGACATAGTTGTAGCTATGAATGCGGTTGATGTTGTAGCATTGGGGTTGTAGGTGCAACTGTAGCATTACTGTTGAGTATTGGGTATATACGAAACCCTGGTTAGGGTATTGCCCCGTGGAGTAGCCATCACAGTATGTGATTGGTGAACCACGTTATATCATGTGTCCTGTGAATGTTGTATGTGAGTGTGCATTAGAAGTCTGTGTGCTGCAGGTCTGGGTGTACACACTTGGCAGGCCAAGCCCCTGGTATGGATACATGTGGGTGTGTGGTTGGTGTGTGCATGAAATGTGTTTGACAGATTGACTGTGAGAGAGTCTCAAGTAATCAGCTTAAGGCAACATAGCACAAATTGATCAACAGCTCTTGGCAGCCCTTGCATAGCATCAGGCCATAACTGAATAGTGGAAAGGAATTTTTAGTGGTCACTGATTCACCCCCTCTCAGTGTCAACTTGGGACTAACAGACTGCAGTGGTACATTGTCTCCGCACTTGGCGTCACTACCTATTGGGCTCAAAGTTTGTGGTCAAGACCGACAATGTTGCCACAAGCTACTTTCAATACCAGAAGAAACTCAGCCCCAAACAAGCACGTTGGCAAGACTTCTTGGTCAAGTTCGATATGGTATTAGAGTATCAGCCAGGGAGAATCAACCAAGTGGCTGATGGTTTGAGTAGAAAAGCTGAGCTTGCCTCCTTAAAGTTAGAGGAGTTGGCTAGTATAAGCCAATTGAGAACGAGCTTACCCGACAGGATAAGAGAAGGATTAGAGAAGGACTCCATGGCAAGAAGTCTCGTAGACTTAGCGCGAGAAGGAAAAACTCGCAGATTCTGGCTAGATGAGGGTCTTCTAAAGGCGAAGGGAGGACGTCTTTATGTGCCAAAATGGGACAATTTGAGGAAAGAACTCTTAAGGGAGTGTCATGATACTCGGTGGGCAAGACACCCTGGCCAACAACGGACGTTGGCTCTCCTTGAGACATCCTATTATTGGTCAAAAATGAATGAAGATGTTGAAGAGTACGTGAGGACTTGTCTTGTGTGCCAACAAGACAAAGTGGAGAGGAAGAAGACCAAGGGATTGTTAAAACCCTTGCCTATCCCAGAGAGACCATGGGCGAGCATTTCAATGGACTTCATCTCAGCATTGCCTAAAGTAGGAGAATTGGGGTCGATCATTGTAGTAGTCGACCGATTCTCAAAGTACGCAACATTCATCGCGGCGCCAACAAATTGCACAGCAGAAGAAACAGCTAAGCTTGTTATCAAGCATGTGGTGAAGTATTGGGGAATTCCACAGTCGATCGTGAGTGATCGAGACCCTCGCTTTACGGGACGTTTCTGGACTGAAGTATTTAAGCTTCTTGGACTTCTCTACAAGCTTCCATCCACAAACCGATGGCCAAACAGAGCGAGTTAATGCCTTACTGGAGGAGTACCTACGACATTTTGTGAGTGCTAATCAGAAGGATTGGGTCCAACTTCTTGATGTAGCACAATTTTGTTACAACCTGCAACGGAGTGAGGCATCAAGGCATACTCAATTCGAGTTAGCAACGGGACAACAACCATTGACTCCTCACACAGTGGCACAGGGATACACAGGGAGAAGTCCAATAGCGTATCTGTTTGTTAAGGACTGGCAGGAGCAGACCGATATAGCTAAGACATACTTGGAGAAGGCCGCCAAGAGAATGAAGAAATGGGCTGACGAGAAGAGACGACCTTATGAGTTCAAAGAGGGGGACAAGGTCATGTTAAAGGTACTACCCCACCAATTTAAAGTGTTCCGAAAGATACACAAAGGGCTAGTACGACGCTATGAAGGGCCTTTTCCCATCATTAAGAGAGTAGGAAAAGTATCCTACCAACTTCAATTACCTGCCTGGCTGAAAATACATCCAGTCTTCCACATAAGCTGTCTTAAACCTTACTATGAAGATGTGGAGGACCCGACAAGAGGTGTTTCACAACGTGGCCCAACGACATTGATGCCATCATTTGAAAAGGAGGTTGAGAGCATACTAGCGAAACGTGTCACTAACAAGGAGGGAGTCCCAACACAGAAGGAGTACTTAATCAAGTAGAAAGGACTACCCGAACAAGAAGCATCATGGGAACGAGCTGAGGAGTTATGGCAATTTGAGGAACAAATCCAACAATTCCATGATGAGCAAAATGGCTAAGGACTCGTCGAGGACGACGAAGGAATTGGTGGGGGAGGATTGTCACAAACTTGTGGGCTTACCCCACCTTAAACAAAGAAACTATTCTATTGGGCCAGTCCACTATGAAGCCCAATATCTACATACTAGAAGGTTCTATCTACTAAAGTCTTCCACACTTGCATAGAAATGAAGAAGACTCTAGAAAGGAGATTAGATATTTAGAGAGTAGTAAAGAAGCATCTAGTAGTATAGAAAGTTCTAGAGATAATTCTAGACAATTCTTTACATCATTGGATTAATAACACATGTACAAATCCTAGCCATTGATTTGTAAGGCCTCCAAGTATAAATAGGGGTTGGCCAACCTCATTTGAGATAACAAGAGTTGAGCATTCTCAAAGCATTCCAAGCTTCATTTCTAAAAGTGTCTCTTGTTCTCTCTCTCTTTGTGTGCTAATAAGACTTGAGAGTCTTAGCAACAAGGGAGTCTTGAGTGAGTAGGCTGACTTGTGTGACGAATAGGAGGGTTGCACGAGTGCCACACGGGCGAGTTAGCTTCTTCAAAAAAGAAGTCCGTGACACACCTCTCCCCATAATCAAAACCAACAACAGTGTAGTTGATAGAAATATATTGGTAAAATTTTGTAAATAGGAAGTAGCTCTTCTGCTATTACCCTTTTGTTTTTTTGGTTCTATCATACTGTAGGTTGTAGTAACTTTCAGAGGGGATTCTGCAACAAGTGGTTGCATCTAGCAGTAGCTACTATTGAGAGGAGTGGATATTCTAGCACCAACAGCATTAGAACCATTTCAGCATCATTGCTATTATTTGCTATCTAGCGATTGGCAACACTAAAATTATGTTTGTGTTCATCATCATTTAACATATGTTAATTATGTTTGAAAACAAAAAAGATTCATATAGTGGTGGTTGTTGTGGTTGAGATATGTTACTAAATTTGACTTGTGTTCTAGAAGATGATTCTCCATCTTTCCATTATCAAAGCAAATTACCAAACTCATCCATTCACTTGTGACAAATAATTGTTGCTGTGATATTAATGGTGATATGATTGGTAGGAATGTTTTTCCATAAACATTACTAGGATGCAATTTCATGAACAGCATATTAAAAGGCTATATAGCATAAATACTTAGGTGGTTTGTTTTGGATTTGGTGTCAGGGCTGAAGATAGAGTTCAACTAAGATGGGCCCTCTGTCAATTTCATCTCTCACCGGCCGGATTCATTTTTTTGGATTTCTTCCTATAACCCTTTAGAATTCCATGTTTGGCTTTCTCTATTTAAATCTATCTCACACCCTTTCTATGATCTATAAAACAGAGTCTCACCTATGCAACTTCCTCAAACGGATCTGCAACTCCTAGGACTTCTACTTTCGATCAAGGAAATACTCTAGGCCTATCTGGATTTTCTCTTTTTCTGGAGATATGGGTTCGCGTTTGTTTCAGTTTATTCTCCTTTCAATTTAGATATGGGTCATCAAATTTAAGATTGGAAGATATCCAAATTCCATCTTATTTTATGTGCCCAATCTCTCTGGAGATTATGAGATCCGGTAACTATGGATTCCAGAGTAACTTTCGATGGGAAATCGATAGAGAGATGGAATATGCACCAACAAGAACAGCACGTACCAGATCATGAGACAACCCTTTTCCGATACAGATCTAACTCCAAACCAAATTCATCGGAATTTGCCGGTGGGATTTCAACAAGTTCTCCAGCTGGAAAGTGGCTCCGACTGTCCTCCTGATAGAAGACAAACGAATTAAATGTGCTCAAGGAAAGAGGGATTAATCTAAGTTATAACATGAAAACCAATGGATAGAATTAGAATCTTGTTCTATTCCGAATAGCCTCAATTTGATTTAAATACCCTAATCACAATTTATGAAACATTAAAAATCCGATTCAAATTGGAATCAATCAACTAATATGTATTCTGAATAATCCTGATTCAGTTAACCCCCTTTTTTTCTTTTTGGAGTTTGCCATGAAAATCATTGAAAATTATTATCTCTGTTACAAGATCTACAGGACTCTTGAATCAAAAACTACCAAAAATCCAAAGATCTGTATGCATCTATGTATCTTTCCTATTTCATTTTCTATGGTTTCAGCAAATTCAGACTGATTCTGATCAAAATCGGAAGTCATCAGAATCGATAGAAACCAATCCCATTCCCAATTCTGAGTTTCTATACCTTTATTCTTAGGAGATTAGAAAGATCAAAATTCAGAATGAACAAATCCCAAAGGGCCAATAGCTGAAGAGTGGCGAAGAATCCACCCTGTTTATCCAACAGTTCAAAATGGCCACATCATCATTCTACCATATGGCTCAAAATAGGCCAGGCATAATGCTACCTTTAATTTAAAATACAGTGCAGAAAAGAACATAGATTTTTCTTTCATTTTCACAAAAGAAGAAATTCTGATAAATACATTTTAAGGTACCCCCCAAAAAAATGGCAACATAAGTTACCAGATCAATTTCCTCTAAAAATAATTACAACTAGAAAAAAAAAGTCAGAAAATTCTCCCAAACAATTACAGAAACAAGCGAATAGTTACCAAAAACCTCTGGATGATAACCTCTTTTTCTAGTGTTATCCAACTGCCCAAAGGAACTGAAGTACATGTATTTGGAAAAATTGATCCAAAATCAGAACATAGACATCCGCATTCTTCTGCAGATTCATCTCAGTGAATCCTCCCATGAAAAGAGACATCCAAAAATGGCTGCCGACATATAATACAAGTAGGATAACTACAACTCAGAACTGAGCCTGAGGGATGCCCCAAAACAAGGGATGGTTCATAAGAGCACAAATTTCAGATACCTTGTACAAGTTGAACTGAACATCTTAATAAGTTAATCAAATGGTGAGTTCATCAGTGAGCTACAGTTAACATGGAGGGGGCTGAAGTTGCTTCAACCGTTGCACAGCCTGCTTCATCGTAGGCCTGATTGAAAGGGAGTCAACTGTACACATGACGGCCAAATGTAGTGTCTCTATCAAATCATCATGAGGGCTTGCATCCCATAGCCCTTCAGTGAAGAACTCTTTTGCCCTACCCTGTCGCAGCAACATACAGGCCCAGGCAACAATATTGAAACCATTACCATATGGAGAAAATGAGGGATCCAATGCTTTCTTATCCGATAACAACTCAAATAACATAACACCATAGCTATACACATCCGCCTTGTCTGAAACACGGCAAGTCATTGCATACTCTGGAGCAACATACCCAAAAGTTCCTGCCACACCTGTAGTTGCATGAGTTTCTGAAGTACCCAGAAGTCTTGCCAATCCAAAGTCAGACAAATATGCATTGTACTCATTGTCCAACAATATATTGCTTGGTTTGACATCACGGTGGAGGACTCTCGGAACACACTCATCGTGCAGATATGCAAGTGCCCTGGCTACATCCAAAGCAATCTTGTGAAGTACCCTCCAATCCACAGCTCTATCAGACCTTTCCTGGATGAATTTTTCCAAATTACCACCTGGTAAGTAATTGTATATGAGAAACATCTCTGTCTCACTGGCATGGTAACCTATTAAGGTCACAAGATTCCGATGACGCATCCTCCCAAGGGTCTTGATCTCTGCATGAAACTGTTGAATACCTTGGCATCGTCCAACTGAAAGCCTCTTTATTGCAACTAGAACTCCAGGAGTGATCTCTGCCTTGTACGTAGCACCAAAACCTCCATTCCCAATGCAGTTGCTTGCATTAAAACTGCCTGTTGAGCGGACAACAGTTTCAAATGTGAGTTGAACCCCAATCTCATTAAAAATTATGACCTCCTTTCTTCCTGAACCTGGACTTCTGGACTTTGGCACACATTTCCTTGAGTAAAGAAAGAGGATAACAAGAGCAAGAAGAACAGTAACAATGGCTGATGCAGATGTTATCGATGCAATCTCAATAGAATTAAATCCCCCACTTCCCTGGGTTGTGCTTCCAGATGGAGAAACTGCATAATTTTGTGAAGTCCCACTTGTTCCCTGCAGATACACAGCTGGTGCTGTTGGAGGAAACAAATGACAAGACTGCAGAAAAGGATTTCCAATAACACTGCAGCACTTCCTCATATTATCATTCAACGGGAGCGGCCCAGACAAATTATTGAATGACACATTGAAATGATTGATTGACGTCACATTAGCCAAACCAGAAGGAATCAGGCCTGAGAATTTATTGTTATTGAGCAGGAGAACTCTCAGTTTCCTCAAGTTCCCAAGATCTTTCGGTATTTGGCCGGAGAGAGAATTCGAAGAAAGTTCCAACATTTCCAAGGAGCTTAACGTCCCAAAGCCATAAGGGATGCTGCCAGTTAGATTGTTCCCAGACAGAGAGAGAGAAATTAGGCTCTTTAAGTGACCAAGACCTACTGGAATCCTACCCTGCAGTTTGTTCCAACTCAAATCAAGAATGACCAGAGAGTCCAGATCTGCAAAAGAATCAGGTATTGGTCCAGTAATCATGTTCCATGAAGCATCCACGACCCTAAGCGATCTGCACATTGTACCAATCTCCACTGGAATCTGACCAGAAAGTTTGTTGTTACTAACGTTGACCATCACTGCACTCAAACCATCACATTTCTCAAATAAATTCCCAGGAAATGATCCACTGAGCTTGTTTTCAGCAGCAAGAAATGCATAAAGAGTCTGCTTCCCTAATCTTCCAGGTGAAATTGGCAAAGATGGGAGGAAACCAGTGAAGTTATTGCCGGTAAAATTGTGAAAAATCACAAGACTACTGCTATTGGCTCCAAGAGAAGTAACAGGGATTCTCGAGTGGGTTTTGCGCGAGAAAAATAATGAATATGCAGATGACGGATTGTAAGTCTGGCCAACAGATGGCAAAGAGGGTATACCAGGGCAATTTCTACCATTACTAAATGTAGGAATAGAGCCCGTCAAGGTATTTCCACTTGCATCAAATACATCCATACAAGGAACCTGGAGATTCTCATCCAGCACCCCAGTCAGCAAGTTCGAGCTCAAGTCAAGAAAATGCAGACTCTTGCAACGTCCAAATCCCAATGGGATTTCTCCAGTGAAGAGATTTTGAGCCAAGTTAACCATTTCCAAACTCTCACAACTGCCCCAGTCGACCGGAATCTTATCCTCAAGAGTTGCTCTTGGTGCCCAGAATATCCTGAGCTTTGGAAGGCTGGCAATTTCCGGAGGAATGACTCCTTGGAAATAATTGTAATCATCATTACCAAAGGAGCCCTCTTTTGGATCTCCCGCAGTAGGCAGAGGATCATACAAATTCTTGAGAACAAGGACTGTAAGTTCAGAGCAACCTCCAAGTTCAGAAGGTATAGTACCACTTAGGCTGTTCCTTGACACATCCAACACTTCCAACATCTGAAGCCGACCAAATTCAGAAGCAATAAAATCTTCCAACATATTAGAGAATAAAAGCAGAGACTTGAGCCGAGTACAATTCCCCAAGCTCCGGGGAATGCTACCAACCAAGAAATTCCCTGAAAGATCGAGATGTTCGAGATTTTGACAGTTGTTTCCAATCTCCTGAGGAATAGACCCACCCAAAAGGTTAATCGACAAGTAAAGGCCCCTCAACTCGGAAAAACCACCAACGAAGGCCGGAATCGTGCCATTAATTTTGTTACCAGCTAGATTCAAGACTTGTAAACCACCACAGTTAGAAAGCGAGGCAGGAATCACCCCAGCGATCTTGTTGAAACCCATATTGAGAACACGCAACCTTTTCAAACCCCCGATTTGAGGAGGCAAAGGTCCAGAAAGAGAATTCTCCTCAAGATCAAGAACTTCTAAGTTCCGCAGGCCCCAGATTTCAACCGGAATTTCACCACTGAAATCGTGGAAAGGCAACGACAAGATACGAAGCTGAGTAAGATTCCCAATTGACGGCGAAAGCTTACCAAACAGTCTCCCAAGACCACCATCCGAACAAGTCCTCCTAATACCAAACCCATAAAACGGAACTCGATCAAAATTTGAAGTACAAAAAAGAGCTTCCGAATTACCTCCACTGCCGCCATCACCACCGGTTATATTGAGAGCCAAAACCCTAGATGACTTGGAATCGCAGACGACCCCAAACCAAGAGCAATGATCAGAAGAAGAAGAAGAACCACCAGTATTCCACCCAGAGAGAAGCCCTGAAGGATCGGAAACAGAACTCTTGAACTGAAGTAACGCCGATTTATCTGAATCAAAATCATCAGCTGAAGCACAATAAAAAAGCCAGAAGAGAAAGAAGAGTTCGAACAACAGAAATGGAATTAGAGTTTCACGACGCCGACACCATCTCATCTGATTCAAGCCACGCATTATCGGTAACTGCAGAAGCAACAAAAATTCCCAACTCCTAAAACCCTAAAAACCCTCAAAAGAAAAAAAAAAAAAAAACCAACCCAACTTCCCTCTCCCCTATACCTGACTTCTGCAAGAAACCCAAAATTGCAGAGAAGAAGAAGAAGAAGTTTTTTTGTTTACTGGAAACCCTAATTCCCCGAAGGAGAGAAGAGAGAGATTGAAAAATGGAAGAAAAAATAAAAATAAAAAACACACTTCTTTGGAAAAACGCGTTTTTAATTTTTTAATTTTATTTTTTTTAAACGTCACTGTCTCCTGTTCTCCTTCATCAGTTCATCTGTACCCCCACTCTGTGGTGGACCTACTCTGTGGTGGGATCCACATGATTTCCCCAGTTGTGACCGTACCAATCTCTATGGTCAATTGATGATGTATCAAGGCCGTCAACGCCAGGGCGGCTTTTATAAAAGATTCCTCCGATTTCCATATGTACACGTGTTTTTAAAAGCCATCCACGTAAAGCCCAATTGTTTTTTACAACAAAAAAAAAAAATAAAAAATAAAGTCTATTGTCCTGATAAGCTTGGCATTTTCTCGGAGTATCTTTCCACCATCTTAATTTGATCAGCAATTTACACCCCTGGTTTAAGTTCAAGGTATCGGTCACTCTGAAAATTGATATGGGATCGAATATGGATTGATGGTATCGTATTTATAAGGGAATTTGCACACCTAAATTCAATATATGTTCCCATATCAGTTAGGTGGATGCGGATTGATTCGGATGCATAGGGCCCCTTTGACAATATTCCCTCTCTATAATTCTGTGGTTTCCTACTTCACAAGGGTAATATGGGAGCAAAATATCGTTTGGTAAAAATGGTTGAACCTTATGCTCTAATAAATTGGATCGATGTTAAAACGTTGAAAGATTAGGGTTCACGAAGGTTGTTTTGAA
This sequence comes from Protea cynaroides, assembly GCA_028583415.1. Classification (NCBI taxonomy): domain Eukaryota; kingdom Viridiplantae; phylum Streptophyta; class Magnoliopsida; order Proteales; family Proteaceae; genus Protea; species Protea cynaroides. The sequence continues at coordinate 63,771,652 of CM053268.1, read as the reverse complement.
AGCTTTGACTGCTATGAAGCAAGTCGGATAGATCAAAATAAACTCACAAAAGTAAAGCCAAATCTCGATGTTTTGCTTCTCTTCATTCAAGGTTTCCCTTCGAACGACTACAACTACTCTCCGGCAACAGGCAAGCCGACCCTCTCTCTCTCTCTCTCTCTCTAGGCCGATTGCGATCCAGAAGCCAAAAGCATCATGGGACCTAGGCAGTGCTACCATAACGTTGGCAGAAATTCAACATCATAGCAAGCAAAAAAAAATTTTGGGACAAATTAGGGGTCTATTTCTCATCTATTTAAGTTTGATACAAAATCATAGAGAGAAAGGGAGTAGGAAATAGAAACCACCAAACAAACCTTAAGCCTTAATTGGTATGTCATCTACAAACATCAAATATCTATTAATTAATTCAATTTAAAGAGAGAAAAAAAAACTTTTATATGAACCCCAAGGGGTAATTCAATTAGCAAGGAACTTATACCTCAAGAAATGGAAAGTTTTAAGTTCGATTCCTCTTACCATTTTGGGGCATCTCTCACAGGGGTGTTAAGTGTTCTTTATTTCTTGCTTTACGTGTAAGTAGAATGTTTTTCATTCAATCCCAAAATGACCCGATTCATATGGTTGTGGAGTCAATATGACCCCGCAAGATTAGTCAGGCCAAGATCTCGATACCATCCAAGTTCTGATTCTATTGTGTTGAATGAATGTGGGTTAGGGAGGTTTGCGTGGTTGAGGACATTTGCCTACTGATTTGGGGAGGATGATGCTAAGGTGAGGTCGCATCGATTCTAGGAGATGATGATTTCTAAATCAATTTAGATTAGTATTTACTAAACACTCTTGTGGGGGTGAAGGTTAAAGGTAGAAGTGAGGGGAAAAGATGTTCCAAGGGAAGGCAGGAGTAGGTTTGCAAGGGAGAAGAATGTTTAGGGGGATATATAAAAATATCAAAATAAGTATATGGATGAGGGGAAAACATTGTTTTATGTATTTTTATAATAACTAATGAATTCATTGAAGGTAATTTTGTAGACATAAATATAAATTGTGTAGTTTTATAAACTCAAACTAGGCAATCATATTTATTATTATTTTTTTTTTTTATGTTTTTAGGATAAAGTTCACTTAATGCACCATCTCACATTCTATCCCCCCCACTCCTTTTTTCCCCCTCCCACCACTTTCTTTTTCCTCTTTTGCATCCTACTAATTAATCTATCATCCACCTCACCTTTGGTGGATGCAGACAATAGCACCATTTTGAGAACACTCTTCTTTTATATATATATATATATATATATATATATATATATATATATATATATATATATATATATATATATATATATATTTTAGTAGGATGATATATTATATAGGGTGGAGTTTTGGAGGAGCAAAAGGGAACAAAGAAGGTCATTTGGATAAGAATGAAGAATATTACACGTTATTTGTCAAATAAGGAAAAAAATGTATAATCAAATTTGAGGGTGGATATCAACAAACCATGGTGTCAAATACCTGATTAGTTACCTGAAAAACTTTTATCTATATATATATATATATATATATATATATATATATATATATATATATATATATATATATATATATATATATTTATTACCTCCACCCCTTGCCACTTCCTCGGCTCAGCTGAAGTAAGAGGATTTCTTTACCTTTTGGAATTTGAGGGATTGTTGTTTGATTAAGACCGTACATTTTTCAAGACGGATAAAGAAACATCAGCAGTCATTGAATTGGTTCTTGTGGACCCCATATCCTTGTAAAAATCAAAACTAGCCTTCACTGTTTACTAAAATATTAAATCAAGAGAAATATGATATCAAAATAGATCCAAGGGGTTGCGTCTTAGAGACAATATGATCATACATGTCTAAAGCTGAAACTTCCATAAATAGTTTTTCTTAAGGGTTTTTTTTTTTTTCATTTATTAGAAAACGATTTTATTTACGATAAAAATGATACTAGTCGAGGCATAAATCATACATAATTCATGAAGCCAAGAAAAGGAAAGTGATCAATTGATCATCTCCGTTGATGTTAAAGTCTTCCGAGCAAGAGAATGAACTAACGTATTAGTTTCCTTTGAAATAAAACGAAAAGAACAAGATTCACAAAAGGTAGAGAGAGAGAGAGAGATCTGCTAATCGCCTGAAGATCCAGCTCAGCATCAGAATCCAACTTCCAAATAAAATTGATAACATCTTTGTAATCAGACTTTATACACAATCATGCTCAATAGTAGAATCAGTCTTAAATCTAACTAGCTTAAATATCTACCACAGCCATACCTAAACAATCATAAATAAAATAATTTTATCATTTTTTATGATATAATATATAAAATAATCTTCTTTTTTTTAAAAAAAAAAAATCTCCCCACCCTTTTTAACATAGAAAATAATGTTCTTGTATCCTCACGTTGATATGAGGAATATCCAGTGGCTATCATCTATTGTGCGTAATTACCAATGTATACGCGCACAGTGGATGATAGCCACTGGATATTCATCATGTCAACATGAGGGCATGAGAGGATTATGGTCCGACTTTTCATCTCAAATAATGCGGATCCTTTCCCCACACAATAACCACCTCACACCCTTGACCTTGGGACCCGTTGATGAGACATGAAACCCACATCTATCAATGGTTCTTGAGAACCATAGATAATGTATGAGACCCACCTCTAAAATATAGGACCCACACAAATCAACGAATTCCAATGATGTAAGATGATTTCTACATGGAGAGATGTTCTAGACCACTCCGAAGGAAGCCAAGAGGGTAAACAGATTGGATTCAAATCCTCTCCTCCTAGGGATTAGGGAGGAGAGCCGGCTTCCACCATCCGATGCCCAACATGTGAGTATCGACTGGATTTGAGCCCTCCATCAGAGCCCATGCATAAGCCGACACCCCTATCGGCTCACCTTACCGGCTCGGATGGAGGGCTCAGATTCAATCAATACCCATGTGTCAAGCATTGGTTGATGAGAACCGGCTCTCCTCCCGAACCTCTGGGAGGTGAGGATTTGAATCCAAAGGGATTTACGTTTGATAAAAGAATTTTATTTTAATGACAAACAAGAATCATAGTTTATAAGAATTGTGCAGATTAAAATTATGTCGACCGTCTCATAAAGTAATATCAAACCATAATCGAATTGTTTTTAATGGATCCCACATCCTTCCATAAAAACCAGACACTGGCCTTCAATATTTACTAAGATATTAAATTCAAGAAAAATATGTTATTAAAATGATTGTCTGCCTTAAACTTATCAGGGCACCTCAAATATCTACCATGTCATAGGTTTAATGATATATACACAGATCCCAAGATGTCATGTTCTTAGGTAAAATTCAATCTAACACAATTTGCTAAGACTATTATTGATTTTTGTAAAATGGCAGTAAAATTTCACCCAAAAAAAATGGCAGTAAAAAAATATTTTTTTTAAAAAAAAGTTTTTTCTTTGTTTGTTTTATGATCAAATGCAAAAAAATTAAAAATTAAAAAAGCAAAAACAACTATATGGAGAAAGTTTTCATGTAAAATATCATTTGCGTAAAAAATTTTACAAAGAAACAAATAGAGTCTAACTGTCTAAGCAACAAATTTGAGATTTGAAAATTCAAAGCAGTGGGATGAACATGGACCTACACAAGGATGCATGTCAATATCTAGGGAGATATTTTTTATTCGATTAGGATTTGAAATAATCGAAAACTATATCGTCGTTCCAGTCACAAGGAAAATGTATCGCTTTGATAAGTTTACCTAGTTTGACCAGTTCAAATGAGTTCTTCCCTTTATAAAATGCACTCTAAAGGAATCATAATTCATACTAATACATTAGGAAAAGCAACAACAAATCTACAATATCATTTAGCCTACTTGATTATAATTTAAAAAAAAAAACAAAAATCTAATTTTAAACTTTAAAGTGTATATATATTATTATACCCTAGAAGTCAAATATTATAATAGTGATTAAAAATCATTAAGGAAGCTAATCTAGTGGTATGTCCCACTAGATTAAGGAAGCTAATCTAAGGCAAAATCATTAGGGTTATAATTTTATGTACAATTATATCAAATTACAATTCAATCAACATCAGCCATGTGGAGTATAAATAATTGAAGATTTATTACATTTTGAAAACAAATGAAATTAAATTGCAAAAAAAAGATACCTATAAATGGAGACAAATCATTTTGTAAATTTAATGTGACCAATTTAAATCATCACCCTTTCATATGACACATTATGTGATAATAGTTTTTTTTTATTTTTTAATACATAGGTGGTCAATAATGATAGCTTCCATGGATGAAACAACCACAAGAGAAGAAAAAGGAAGAGAATGATGCAAGAGTGACACAGTACAATAGCCCCTTCCCCACTTGGGCCTTAATTAATAGACAAATAATTATAGAGAGACTGTTAAAAAGGTCTGCTTTCATGTCTATTATTATATTTAGCTAATTATTTAATGTTTAAGAGAATGATTACTGTGCAATCTGTAGCTTTGCCTTGTGACTAGGGAACAAGCCTTTTACCAAAAACATAAAAACAAAAAAAGAGAGTAGGGAACAAGCCATGTCTATAATTTTTATCAGTTTTTGTCCATATCACTGACTTGCAGATCAAATCACAGAGTCATGAATCATGATAAGTTGGCCAGAAAACTTAAGAGTCATCAAATAAAATCTGATCCATGAATCATACCAAATAAACAATCCAAGCAATTGGAAATTTGCTTACATTCATATGATATCTGATTGGTAAGATTTTTTTTACCAAAAAAAAAGGTAAGCTTCCCCTATAAGGGCTCTGTCCCAAAAAAAATTGAGATTTTCTTCCTCTAACCCATCAAATTGAATCAATTGAACAAATGACAAGCAACAGCAACATGTAGACAACTTGGATTAGAGTCCCAGAGACACATGCTTTAGATATTGACAAGACCGTCCGTACAAATGATTCAAATGATAATCAAAAAAAATTGTACCTACAACACTGATCTAATCACCATGACAAAATGGTGAAAAAAGGACTCAACAGTGTTACCAAGTGGATCTAAACCTTTCTGGCTCATGAAGCTGACAGATCAGTCTTGAACAGAAAATATGCAATACAAGTCTGCTTAACAAAACTATCACATCACAGAGCTATATACAATAGCATTGTTTTTCTCTAGGAGATTCATAACCACCTTAACATCAGTTGTCTGAAAATACATGATTAGTAAGAACCCAAAACCCAAACCCAGACTCTGAATTGAACTTGAACCACTTGCACGGCTTAAGTACAGATAATTTGTCAAATATGAGGATAACCAAGGTTGAGTAGTAGAGATTTTTGAAAACAAAGTAGAGCAAATTATGTTCAGGAGACTTGCATCCTGGAAATCTCTTCTAACAGGTATCTTGATTCAGCAGCAAAATCAAGTGGAGCCTCAGCCCTGGCTGTTATTCTCTGCCTTTTCTCGTTCATATACTCATTCTGTGTCACACTGACCCGGAACAGATGAGGGACCCAAGTGGCTTCTTTCAGTTTTGAACCGTATGCATCCATGTCCTGATAAAAATCAAAAGAACTGTTAAATGAGCCAAAAAAACAGAAGAGGTGGATAGCCTTTGAATTTACACAACATTAGATTTGTGTGCCACAAGGGATGCGGACATAAATGCCAACTCTACAGAAGAACATAGGCTACGTGCTCCACAAACAAAAAATTTGATTGGGCCCACAATGGATTGGAATGTGCCTGCCGTGGAAGTGAGCCCTCCATGGTGCATGGGATTAGCACCTCTTAAAGTTAATGGGTAGTTTACCTCTGATTTCATCCTATCAAGCTCGTCTGCAGTGCACCCTAATATTTTCTCCGCATGTTCATTGAAAACAGAAAGCCAAGCTTCACCGCTTGGATCAGAAACCTTGACTGCCATTATATACCTACAAAAGTACAGAAAGAAAGATAAGACATTAAAGAAACACATTAAAAATTTACCCCATGATGGTGAAGATCTTAGGGCTTGAATTTCCAAACCTCAAACTGCATTCTTCATCATTCTTCTGACATCCTTCACACCAATATCCAGATCCAATAGCTTCAGTCACCTTTTTGTTGCATGTCTTACAAGCCCGATACCACATTGTCTGATCAGGCTTGATGAAACTAATACATGCTTTTAAGCTGAAAAAAGCAGGCTGACCAGAAAAAAGGGGAAAAACTCCATTATTCAGAAAGAGTTTAACTAATTCAAACTGCATGCAAAGCAAATACAGATAAGTCAACTATGAATTGAGTGAATATGCCCCCTTTTTATGGGAGGGGGTACTCAGCCAATATGCCCAGTGTAGCAGAACCATATCAAGCTCGTCTAAAAGAGAGCGCTTGTAGGAAGAATTTTCCTTCTACCTAACATCGATGTAGTCTAAATAGCAGGACACTGAGGAAATCAATCCTTTCAGTGAAATAAGAGGACTACTTATGATAGTTAACCAGGCAACGTTAAGTGTTCATCCTTGTCGCAACATCTTTGTATTTTCATATGTAAGCATACATGCATGGGTTTGAAACACCATTAATGAACCTCCTAAGAGTGGAGATGGATATTTTCCATCAAAGAAATTAACACATACCTTGTTATCTTCACCCAAAGATGGGTTACTAGTAATATGAGAAACGAACACTCTATCAGAGTACATAGATCTTCCAGTTTTTGTTGTAGAGATCAAACCAGAGCCAACAGAAGCCATTGAACTGCCTTTACCCTCTGAGTCATACCTATTACAAAAGACAGATGGGGAAAAAATTAAGATGAATTACAAAAGAAAAAACAAAGTTGTAATGACTTACCAAGATTTGAGTTTCTTTGATTCAGGAATGTCTGGATTCAGCAACACAGTGCTTTTGGTCACAGAAGATAAAGATACTCCTGCAGAAGTAATGGAAGCATAAAACACATTGCAGCTCTTAAAAGTTTTGTTAAAAACGCCACTTGAGTTAGTATGCATGCATAGAACAATATTTTTACCTTGGAAATCTCCAACTTTAAGAGATTTTATTGCTACAATGGGAGCTGTTTCTGCCATATCCAGCAATTCCTGCCCTATATTGGTTGCAAGATCATTCCACAAAGACACCACAACTGTCTTCTTTCTGCAATTCAAACCTCCAAAATCTCAGACAAAGACCAGACTTCCAAGTAAAACAAATAATAAGAAAGGGCATCCACTTACGATTCATCTGCAATTGTAACATCTCGCTTTGGGATAATCTCATTGTTACTCTTTCTTCGGATACTCAAAGTAGGAGAAACATTCTGAACCACTCCAATGATATCTGAGATTTTTTAACACCGAATGAGAAAAGGCTATCATATGTAGCAATATGGGAAAATGATAGAAGGAGCATTAAAAGGGTTCAATTTAATGGGGTTTGAGAGTGGAGCTATACCTACAAGTTCCCTCCCATTAACATACAGTCCCAACTGATCAATTGGGACAAAATTGAATTTTGCTTCAGGAATAAAAGTTGATTCTCCGGTTGCCTCTTCCACCACAGAATTTTCATTTAAATTCATCTCATAGTCATTTTGGACAGTTTTAAACTGCTTGTTGGCAACTCTGAGGGTTCCTCTAGATATATAATAAACCTTTCCCAATGCAAACACATCATAGAACTTCTTTGCAGCATCATTAAACATGGTTGCTTGTATTTCTGTTCCCTACATCAACAGTACTTATTACTTCAAGAAATTTAAAATACAAAAAAAAATTATAAATAGTTTCAACACTCATGAAATAAATCAAATGTATGAAATGAAAAGATTCCATACTTCTTCATCCGTTAATTCAACATTGAAGACAAATCCTTCCCCTCTAGCATTTTTATATGACCGCATGTTGCCTTTACTTGTGACACGAACCTTTATGATCCAGTTACCTTGGTAAGGATTCAATGAAACAAGAGGATGAACTCTTCGGGTCATGGCCATCCGTGCAGCAGGAGGCATACTGAATAATCACAATAGAAACAAAAAATGGTGAAAATCAAGAAGCAGTAAAGCACATCTGAAAGCTAAGCAGTATATAACAAAGAGAAGCCAGCCATCTGACATTATGACTTTAAGATGAAAAGGAAGCTTCAAATTAATTTCCAAAGAAAATACTTTTTAAGGTTTTACTGTTTTAATGAGAATCAAACATATATCTGATTTATATTTAATCAAAGTACAAAACCATTCTTCAAATATTTTGAATTGGAACTTGGAAGGGATCCTGCCAAAAGAAAATACTCACTTCCCATGCTGTTCATGCAAAATCTGAGAAGCAGATTTAGAAACAATTTCTTGCTTTGGCTTCAAAAGAATGCCAGGTTCTTTTTTCACTTCACTCTTGACCTCCATTTCAAGTGCAGGAGAAACCACCTCACATTTGGTTGCAATCAGATACCTGAAAAAATTTAGACCCAATATTGTAAACAAGAACAGTACTTACATATATATATATATAAAAAGGTTTCTTATGAAACTTTGTCTATGGTCTTACTTCTCAGACTTGTTCGGAATAACATTGAGTGTGTAGTCAAGAATACGGATGAGCCCTAGATTCTGGATGTTTCCTGACTCAATCTCAGATGACAAATTTGATGGAAGAATGGCTTTAACTTTCATCTTTCCATCACTAGCCATAAATCTGCAAACCAAAGACAGATCAAGTATGTAAGACCCTCAAAAAAAAAGTACTGAAGCATCAATATGATAATTTTCAGGAATAAAACGAAGAGGATAAATAATAAACCAACTCAAATCGCTTGGAAAGGGAAGAAAGCAACATTAGATTAGATCAGTATGATCTGAAACAGACTACACATGTTGAACCATCATATGGGAATGGGAAAAGATCATGATCTTTAGCTCTGTGAACAGCAGTGCAGATGCAAGTCAGAGGCGTCTGAATAGATGGCATAGCTAAATCTACAGAGGGCAAGGACGGGGCTTGTAACATTAATCTAAAAAGTGAGGGAAACCCATAAATCAGGACAAATAAAAGAGCACAGGAGGAAGAAAGATGCATAAATGAAGCATTTTAAAGATTTCAATCATCAATACGAAACAGAAAAGCCATATCTGAAAGCCTACCGAACCTGAAGTATCCGAATATGAAACAACACAGCAAATATTAAATAATCCCCACAAAAAAAAAGCACAGAATCTGAAAGAACTCACGTAAATCTGTTGCCGACAGGCTTCAGATCGACAACCTGAACAATAAGTTCAGGGACTTCAGAGGATGATTCAGGAGATGGGTTCGCTAGTATTGTAAAAACGGCATCAGGAGTGATGCTAGCTTTCTCCATTTCCGCTGTGCTTCTTCTCAATCTATCTCAGTTTTCCGGAGATCTTCAAAGATCAATCGAAAGAAATAAATCAACGAAAACAGTGGAGACTGAAGACAATAGATAAAGAGAGGTAACGGAGCCCCCTTTTGTATTTGGTCAATTTGGCGGCATAAAAACACTTCAAATTTTTACCCGCTAAAATTCTATTTTCGCAGACAGAGGTTTTGAAAGATAGCGGGGGTTTTCAATCTCTTAAATTTTAAAAATGCGTTCGATCCACATGTTTCCCGCGTAAGAAGCCATATTTAAATGCCCTTGTTAATATGTAAAATTACGATGAGACCACAGACAGGCGATTAGGGTGTCAAAATTGGGGCCAATACCAAAAAAAGAAATGAAACCAACTCGGCCCAAATCAAACCAAAATCGAACCAAAATCGAACCTTATTGGACAGAATTTGGGGTGTTTTTATAGCCTGGGGTAAAACCAAAATCAGAACAAACCAATAAAATCAAAACCGAACCAACTCAATAAGAGCCTGTTAAGCAGCTTAAGCCAACATTTTATTAAATATACAAGTAGGAAACCAATACCAAAACTGAATCAACTGCTAATGGCCTGATAGAACCCATTAATCGAACTTTTACTACATATACATATAGTAAATTAAAACCAAACTGATAAGAGTCCATTACTGGCCAGTTAACTAACGTGTACAGTGCAGCCCATCCCCAGCCCGAATCTCTTGTTAGACATGTTTTGGCTGCCCCTAAAAAACTCGATACCAACTTGGCTAGGACCAAAACCAGACTGAACCAACCCGTTGACACCCCACGAGTACAAAACCAACCTTGGAATATCTATCTATTTCTGCCCTTTTATCGTAAATTTCATGTTCTTAGAGTCCGGGCCCAGTTCCATTCTATGGAATGAGTTGGGCCTGGGCTTGGATTTTTGAACTCCTTGGAGTTTCGATATGTAAACGGATCAAATATTAATTGGATGTGATTGCAACCGGATACCTCCGACTTGATACAAATATCCCTAAACGGATACAGAAGTAAATCGAATCTGGATTCTTGACTATTCATTTACATCCCTGACATGTATAACCGGACCTTCCTCCCCATGGCGAATACAATTTGCTTTCGATACATGTCTTCCAGAAGTCTTGGTCTCATGATTCTATTTTCCTTATTCTCTAAAACCTATCGAATCTTCATGAACCCTCAAGACTATTAGCTACTTAATTTTCTATTATTAATTCAATATTTTTTCTGATTGAATAAATTATGTTATGGATTATCCAAATTCAAATCTAGATACCCCTAAACAGATATTGGTAGGAACCGAATCCAGATTTTTAATTATCCATTTACATCCCTAGAAGGGATCCACTAAGTAACGGCATGTAATGGCATCTCCCATACCAAGCCAATGGGCTTACAAGCACATGAGTAGGTCAGGGAGGAGAGAGTGGGTGAGAGGAGGCTTGTACATCCTTGCTTGAAAGAAAACTATCAAAATTTTACTATTTGCTTGCTTAATCCACCCAATTGATTGTTACAACTATTGGGCACAAGGTAGGGGTGTGTTTTGGTTGGTCTCGGTCAGGTTTATCGGTCCCCTCATTTTAATACCCCATGCGGTGGCCCTTCGTTTCGCACGTTTATATTTGATCTCGGTTGAGATACATCCATAAATTGTGTCTATAAACAGTCTGCAACTGGCTCAAGCTAAAGTATAAATAAAAATAGAAAGAGATAGAGGCAAAGATTATTGAGAATTAATATGGAAACAAGAAAAATCAATAGCTGATTTTTTTTTATTTTTTTTTTTATAGAAAATCAAGAGTTGAAGTTCGAGTTCAAGTAACATTACATAACGTCATAACCATGCTAATGCTTACATTCTTTATACACCACCCAATCTAAGTTAAAACAAGGATGATGCTGGATCAACCTCTTTTCAAGCATGAGCAAATAAACATTCACATGCATGTTAGCATTAGGGGTGACTCTTGTGAAGGGGTGTACAAAGATATGGTGTCTATCTATGGTTTAGTTCACAGTGTCTTAAAGCATTAACAATATATTCAGTTCATTCCGTAGGTTTGGTCGGGCAACACTTGATGCCTCTCTTGAGCATCCTATAGACAAGCAAGTGCAACTACTCACAAGATCAGCCCGTATTTAGGCCCAGGCCCAAACCCTGCTCAAGCCCACATGGCCTAGGGCCAGCTCAAGACCAAGAACCCAACCTTGGAGCAAGGTCACCTTAGTGCGGCTCCTTTTATGTCAACATAGACTAAGACTAGGCGGCTTGGGTCTCCTCCCCCTTTGGTCTTCCATGCACTTTTCATCAACAAGATGTTGGAGCTTACATCAAATTACATTGGGACATCCCCTATGAATTGGAAGTTTTCCTTATTTATTTAATTTATATAGATTTATTTATCATATTCTATGCTTTGTAATGCTTATAAAAGCCTATCAATCTTGCTTATAAGGACATGATTATTGGAATAAATATTTGATGCTATATGTGAGTCTTCTCTTGAACCAAGTTGATTTCAACCTTGAAATCTATAAAAGTTTCACTTTAACCTCGAAGAGTTAAAATTTTTCTACTTCATGCATCATAGAAGAATTGCAAAACATCTTTGGAGCAGCAATCAACTTAAAAGAGCTGTATTTCAACACATATCTATCCATAATCAAACATATTTTTACAATTCTTGTAATTCTCGAATGTGTCCAGTGCATATGTCTCTACTTGAAGCAATTTTTCAAAGATCCTATACTAGTTTTCAGAAGTCTAGTTTGTCAACAAACATATATATTGATCAATCCTCTAATGTTTGGCTTTGGAATCAGGTCATTCGGACCTACATTGAGCAAGATATAGTAATTATACTGAGGTCGCACAAGAATTGAAATTTTTGCACATCTTATGATTGTGTTTGACTTGTGTAACTCATTCTTCTAATCCATTATTTTGAGAAACTTAGATCAGTTTGCATTATTCTCACATTCTTTAAAATAATTCGTTTTCAAATTCTTGTTCCACCCAAAAATATTTCAGCTCTTCCAGAGTTAAATGAAAGATTAAGAATTTCATCAAGCATTAAATAACTATAGGTGTTATGCCTATGATGTAGGTGTATGGTCTCTCCGTGTATTGACAAATTGGATACTATTATCATTCCATGTCATGCCAAAGAATAATTAAGACGGAGATGGTGCTAATGAAATCAAAGGGGAGGGTTGTATTCTCATCAAGCAAGTTTTGAAGAATATTGCTATTTACCCTACATTGAGATGGCTTTTCCAAGGATGACTCACAGCATTCCTTTTCTTCATAAGAGGATTTCTATACGATTTGTTGCAATGAAAGATTCATGCAATGCTGCTTCCAAATCAAATTTTGGTTCGAACAATTTGAAGTCACCATGTGCATTGATGCAAGTTTTAAGGTCTTGACGTAAACTCCAACGTTTTGATGCAAGTTTCAAGGTAGAACGCTCATGCAGTTACCCAAGAATAAACATGGGAAGATCAAAAATGCATGGGAGGCCAAAAAGGGAGGAGACCAAGGTTGCCTAGTCTTAGTCTATGTCGACATAGGGTGGCCTTGCTCCAAGACTGGTTCTTGGTGTTGAGCTGGCCCTGGGCCAGGCTCGAGCATAAATGGGTCTGGGGCTGAATTAGGCTGATCTCCGGAGTGGCTGCACCTACTAGTATATAGGATGTTCATGGACTGCATCAATACCCTTGCACAAATAGTCGGCCCGTCCGGTTTTGGGCTTCACCAGCCGGACTCAATTGGTCTACCCATTGCAGGTTTGAAATTGACATCCCTAGCACATGGTACATCTCATTTTGTGTCCAAAGTCCAAACACAGAGAATCAGGTTCGTTGAATTCTTGATCAGATTTGTTATTATTATTTTTTGAAAATATTTCATCTAAACCCCATCAAAGATTGCTAACATCATCTACATCCACAAGAATACAAAAACATCATCTACACCCTAAAACTTTTGCTGTGGTAATTAAAGAAGTCATTCCGTCAGTTGATTCCCGTTAGAAGTTGACATCAGGTGGATTGAAATATTTCAAAGACGATAATACCCTTTTGGCTTGTTGAAAAGACCATTATACCTCTTATGTGTTTTGTTACCCTACCCCCAAATCCTCTTCTCAACGACGATGATGACAACCATAAAGAGTCGACGACGACCGGCGACATCCCATCTCAGGCATCCTAGCTTCTACAATATATCCGCCTGTCGTTTTTCGATCAAATATGAAGCGATTGCAATAAAATCACTAAGATCGCGACAGGGGGAAAAGGGATGATGAGGGCAAGGCAGGAGAGCTCACGGCCTAGGGCAGAAAACTAATCAAGCATTCACTCAAATAAATGATGAGATATGGAAATTCACTCTATTGGTTGCGATGAACAGAGAATCCCAAAACCAAATTCTTAAAACAAAATCAAATCAACAAAAACCAAATTGAATACACTCATGATTCTTCGAAGCGTAGTCCCATAAATAAGCTCTGGATCCAACCCAAGTTCAAACAAATCACTGCCTTCTGATTTCTTCCCTACTGAAGCCGATTGGGTAGCGGGTCTCTGAGAATCAAGCTGGGATTCAAAGTTTTGATATGAAAATCTCCTCTACCATTACTAAAACTAGTGAAAGGCTTCCGCGCTAGATGAAACTTGATCTGCCTTTGAAACAGAGCTCCATTAGAAGAAGATGAGGCCGAAACAGAAAACCCATCTCCGGGTTTCTTCATGTTTGAGGTGCAGATTAAGCTTTCTCTCATTAAATTTGTGAGATTAAATCATCATCCTTTTTCTGAGACCTCTACTCTCACTAGACAACGTCTCTCACTGTCATTATATCTGTGAGATTAAATCACTGTCTTAAACTTCACCTTGGTCGGTACTCTTCGCTGCTCCAACGTTGATTTCACCTTGGTCGGTACTCTCCGCTGCTCCACTTTCGACGTCATCTGAGCCAGACAACTATCAATATGTGTGTTCACAGCATTCACAGTCATCGCTGTAAAACTCCGACAAACCGGACAACTCATCACCAGCTTCTCCTCATCTTCTGTCTTGACTGGGACCGCTTTCTTAGTTTCTTCTAGAATCCTCTTCTTTCCGTCTTCGTCAGCATCAACCTTATTAGTAGAAGAATTAGATCTCACTGACTCCAGCTCATCTTTCCACCACTGGTATTTAAGGAATTTCATCAGAGGAAGCTTTGCCGTTATCTCTTCCTTGTTCATCTTCTCTTTCAAGGAAAGAGAGAGAATATAAGTTTCATTAGAAGATCAAATTAGTCATTCAACATAAATTTTAAAATTTTCAATTTATAATGAGGGTTAAAACTGTATTTTAATAATTTTAGTGATTTTTGTCAGTTAAGTGGACCTAGGTGATGTTTTTGCATTCTTGTCAGTGCAGGTGATGTTAATAATCTTTGATGGGGTCTAGATAAAATTTTTTCTATTTTTTTTAAACAAAAAAATTTCATGTCTGTTTTGCATCAAGGGTCTGCTCCAACACCAATCCGCTCAGTTTTATTGATTTTAGATTCCTTTTCAAGCTCTCGATAAGAGCCTCATGAAGTGGGTATGCCCTTTTTAACCCTAGCTTATAGGTTGAATATATTTTGGTCTCTTCTCAATTTCGAATCGTTCTTTCAATCTGAGATTTACACTTGGTTTGAAAATGTGATTGAAATGGAAGAACCATGTTTATTTATTTTTCTGAATAATTCCTTGTGTTGAATGAAAACTGCCTGAGTAAAACCGGAATCTCTGCCACTGCTGGGTGTAGTTTAGCCTGAACTGATGAAGAATGCGAACTCTCACCTGTTAATAATCAATACTGATTCTTAGGTTTATAATCGACTAACTAATCAGGACTAATCAGGACAACTCTAGTAACTAGTCTGGCCCAAAGGATCAGAACTAATTAGGACATGTCCTCAATTTACAACCTTAATGGAAGGCGAAAGAGAAGCTGGTTGGAAATACACCGGAGATGCCAGAGAGAGAGAGAGAGCAAAAGCAACCCTTCAAAACAGCCACACATTCTGTCAAACTCCAACCTGTAATCGTTTTAATTTTCCTTATATAAAAGCTTGGTGCTGTACACATGAACTGGACATTTTCAAATGTCCATAAGTCATTGAATCACCCTTTGAATGATCTTTACAAAATCAAGAAAAACTAATAAAAGACAACAAATATGAATAAATGAGTATTATTGCTAGCACTATCATGTATGTACCAATAACAAATACACCTACTTACCCCCCCCCACAAAAAAACCCCCCCAAGAAAAAAAAAGGAAAAAAAAAAAAAATACCTCTAATACTGCTATCACTATCATTTATGTACCAATAACAAATATACCTCTAATACTGCTATCACTATCATTTATCTACCAATAACAAATATACAGCACCAACAGAAATCATACACATTTATACAATTCGGGTGCAGTCACACCAAACAAGAATCAGATAACAGTTTATGCCCTTTCCATCAAAATCAGACATAAATTTGTATGGGGAATCCTCAACCATGCCCTTCCGTCTATCTCCACCTCCTGCCCTCTGTCAGCACACAAAGCCAACTGATTTCATGTACAACTCAACTGAGCATGAAATGGGAATAGAAACTGTATCTTATCTGTTCCCAAAAACAGATGAAAATGATACCTCATTGATCGATCAATGGCTAGAGAGACAGTGGAAGAGAAGAACCGCAACTACAAGCCTTTACACTTAGACAGGACCAGTGACTTTTGAAACCATTTGACACACTTCTGATCCAATTTGAAGAGACTAAAAATCTACAGGAAAGCAAAGCAGGAAAGTGAGTAAGGGGTGAAATCACAGAAGATATTCATTATGGAGAGAAAAACATTTGAAACACTCACTCTCTCAACAACATAATGGGCAACAAGAGAAGCAAGGAAACCAATTGCTCCTTGCTGCATTCGGTGTCAACCCTGTGGTCTGTGTCTTTGGCTGTGTCTTTAGCTGTTTTTGCGATTGCCGCTCAGAGTCTGCCTTCACAGAGTCACTACTTCTTCCTCCTCCTCCGGTCAAACTGCAAGAACAAATATAAATTAGCTGGACATGTCAGATGGCTAACACGAACAGCAAGGAACCATGAATGTCCATACAACGATGTGATTATGTTTAAAGATATAATTGAGTATTATTTATTGGTTAAGAAAATAAAATAAAATATATAAATTTACCAAGGAAATTGAAAAACAAATAAAAAAATTCAATGAATGAATGGCATACAGGACACAAGCTTGACTAGGTACATGTCAGAATAGGTAGAGAGTGAGAAGCATACGTGGAAGATACAGAAGTCCAGGTGTTGACTCGTTTACAGTTACAACAGTGGCAGCCAGCCTGACAATATTTACAACAGTGGCCGCAAGCCCGATTAATGTTACAACAGTGGCCACAGTAGCAGAACGCCCAACTACAGTTACAACCGTAGCAGAGTGCCCACGTGAAGTAGCAGAATGGCCATGAATACCTCCTCTTTCTGCAACACACAAAATAGGGGTGTCAAACGGTCTGTTCGGTTCTATTTCGGTCTAGCTAACCAACTACCTTGGCATATATCGGCCCACACCGAAACGGACCAATAACTAATCAGTCCTTAAAATTCAACCGAAGCCGATTAGCTATCAGTATGGGCAGTTTTGTCCCCTAGTCAATTTCTCTTGACGATCCCTTATCAATATTTTACGGGTTTTTAAGATATAGAAAATAATATATCATAAAAAAATATCAATTTATATAAGTTTTTATTGGGCTTTTCAGTTTGGGTCCATTCGGCTGGTTTCAGTTGGTCTTATCAGTCCAGACAAACTGAACTGATATTAGAGCTTTTTTCTAAAATCAAAACAGAAACCAAACATACAAGGAGTTCAGTCAGTCATTATTAGATTTTGGCTCAGTTTGGGTTGGTTTGGTTCGGTTGGTCTTGTGGTTCGGCCTCCAAATTGACACCCCTGACACAAAGGGAACATTCCTCACACACATGGTAAGATATGCTGCCATTTTTATATACATTCGCTTACATGATACATGTATTACTACATGCATATCTAGACACATATATATATAAAAATAGACACCCAAAGTGCATACATAAAAAAACACAGAGGAATGCAAACAAGGGCACATACACATACATCCATAAATGTAAGTATACATGCACAGACATCATAATAGAGCACAAACCAACGCAGGATTCTTTTTTCCCCTTCCCCCTCATGCACATATAGATGCTTCACAAATGTATGTGCTGACACAGTTAATAAGTGATTTAACTTACATTGGAAATGCAAAAGAATTGATGCTGGCTCCACTCCCATCTGAACGGTGCGAATGGCTGAAGGATTGACGGACCCCAGCGGCAGGAGGCTTCTTTTGTCTGTTCCGATCTTCTGCAGCTACCCTCATAACCTCCTTCACAGTTTCAGCTGCTGCTTCAGTTACACTTAAGTCTTCCCCTGATTCAGAAATCTTTTCCATATTCTCTGTGAAACTAGAAGTTTTCCTGTCATCCATCACTAAATTATCCGGAGACGGGGAAACTGGAAAGTCTGGAAAGTTTAAAAACTCTCCTGACTTACCTAGCTCTCCAGACCTACCCATCAAAAAAATATTGTCTCTAGAGAAACTGTTATTTCCAACATGGATGCTGAACAATGACTCATTGGAAGTGACGCTCCATTCCATTGGAGTCGTGGGCTTGCTTGCAAACACAGAAGCCGGAATTCTATACGGATCAGGTTCTCCAGATCTACCCATCACTTGTATTTGAGGGGATTGTGTCACTGACAAACTATCCAAGCTTGAATTTGAAGAAAGAACAGTAACTTCCATTGGGATTCTATCACTTTGTGACCCATGATCAGAAGACTTCACAGATTTTGGAGATCGGTCACCAAAAAAAATATCCTTCTCATCATCCTTTGGAGCTAACTGAACATCCTCATCAAGTTTGAGAGAGTCAATAGTTCCTGCATTGGACTTGGTACTTTGACTTCCATCCACGTGGAATAAATCATCCAATGAAGAGTCTGATGAAGATGGAGAGTTTCCATTTTCACAGGGTGCAGAAAGATCATCTTCGCCAGCTGTAGCCTCAGGAATTGTCTTCAAATGATTTATACTCCCACTCCCATGTCCAGATTCCATAGTTGTAACTATCTGATCAGACACAAGCCTCCAACCTCCTATGCCATCTCATTTTGTAGATATCATGCTGTCCTCAGAGGTTTTCAGATTCAACTGCATCAGTGAAGACATCATGCACAGCCAAATATATCATTTGAAGTAAAATTGATGGTTTAAATTACAAAGAAAAATGTATATAGCACAGAATTCCAGGATTGTGTGAATGTCTCTTTTAAATGTAGTGCACATAGAAAAGTAGATACTGCAACAATTATAAATAACATGGGTTGGAAATTAATCCATAAAGTGGGAAATCTAGAAATAACCATTACGCAATCACCTTAGAACAAAATGAGTAAAAGATAATTTGGTTCTGCTAATACAGGTGCAGATAAAGAAACATGCATATAAGCATATAAGCATATAGGCATGACACAAAACTAACGATCTGAGTCAACCGCTTTCAATTTGGCCATTTGAAAAAGGAGGAAATGGATGAATGAAAAGCAATCTAAACTGATCGTATAACTGTCCTATGTGGTCGCAATTTGCTTTCTCTCCTTGTACTTATTGATACTTTCCCAGTTTTTGGTGCTAGCAGGGAGCTCATTCTCCAAATGTTTCAAGCATTTCTTTGGTTTTCAACTCTTGAAAAGGCTACAAGGGAAGAATAACACAAGATCCAAATTTGTTCAATTTTAAATTTGAATTCACTTCAGAACAATTATGGTCATTGTTTTCCCCATTTGTATATCCCAAAAGTAATAGTTCCCTCCACGTCTTCATTCTTTTCTTTTCTTGCAATCTTTTTATGCATTATATCCTCTGAACTTAATTACTTCCGGATTATTGCCAATATGAATAAATATAAAAAGAAGGTGTTATTCTTCAGGCATTGAATTGGTATTCCAACATTAACTGTCAGCTAATATAACCCCAAATAATATATCTATCCACCAACATTGTCAACAAAAACAAAGACAAACATATAATAATTATAAAAACAGCAATTACTGACCTTACTCGAATAACTCAGCACCCTTATATTTCTCAAGATACCAATTATCAACCCGCTTGAATCAATTTGATATAACAGCCAGAAGGGAAATGCAATCAAAACCTGGACAATTTGAAGCTGAAACAATTCAAGACGAATGAAAATGTAGGGAAAATCTTTCAATAAAGAATAAAGAATCGAAGATGAATGAACCCAACATAAAACATGAGATGATATTTTATTTTATTTTTTACCTGGATACCTTGGATTAAAAGGTGGATAAGTTGAGGGTTTTGAATTGGAATCTGCAAAAAAAACAATGATGCTGTTTTTGCGTCCCCTCTCTTTCCGTTCCTTCCGCTTCTTTATTCTTGTCGAGAAGATGGGGAAGAAATGGGAGAGAGATGAAACTAGGGTTTGCGATGGAAAGGGAATTACTAGGGTTTCTGATCATTGAGTTGGCCATGGAAGGGGGAGGCTCGCCAACTCTTTCGGCGTTTTCTCCGCCCCAATAACCATCTCTAGATGGTCTTCGAGACATCATAACGACCTTTTCTTGTCCAATTCAATATTCCAATTCGTATTTATATCCTCACACTGTCGTTGAACGAATTTGATTTAACCGCGTAAAAATTATGAACTCGGAAACCCTGAAATTGTAATATCAACCTAATTACCTACTCTATTCGGTTTTCAAACAACTAATATGAATATTTGGGGAAAAAAATCGTGTCATGTTGTCTAGTTTCTTCGACTCTATCCAATGGTTGGAGTTTATTCGGCACGTATATAGATATATTGGTATGGACCCAGATGAACTCCAGCTATTAGGATCACAGCTGGAATCCCTTCGACAATTAGAGATAATTTGACATGCATAAGTAATCGTCATTGGATCTGTACGATCGGCTGCTTTGTACCAGTTTTGACTATTTATACCGATATCTTATAATTTTTTTTTTTACTTTTTAAATCGTGTTAGTTATGTATTAATGCCGGATGAATTTTGCCGTCTGCCATTTCAATACCGATACCTTGAACCATTTCATAACCATTAGGGTTTTTTTAATATTATATATTATTATCCAATCTATGGATCATTATATAAGTTGGTTCTCTATCTCTCTCCTCCTCTACCCCTATTGAGTGATGTTTCATCACAATTGCCCATTAGCGGCAGCATGCGATAGTGCCATTCAGAAAACCCTCAACCCTTTCCCTTTTTTCTTATACCTTTATATTGTATCGGCATAATCTGCTTATATCTAATTTATGAGAAAAATATTCCCAAACTGGACCTTGTGTCATAACTAACGCTTTCCCTTCTCCCAGACCTTGTAGTCTCCATTGACGATACTAATTCCCATTGGTGTGACTTGAGAGATTCTCCAAAGTTGGCAATTTATAAAAGCCTTTCCCTTAATTTATTAATTAAATTTTAAGAATTTTATTTTGTCACATGACGAATTTTGTATATTTTGAAACTTGACATGTGAGTATAGAGCTGCAACAGGGCCGGGCTAGGCGGGGTTGATCCTGATTGACCCTGAATCAAGGTCGAGTTGACCCTGTTTGGCCATGAATATGCCCAATGAACAATATAACTTAAAATATTTACAAAAAAAAAAAAAAAATCAGATTTCACTTAAATCAACATGTAACTACTAGTAAAATTTGATTTCTGATCTGAGATAAGACAACAATATGATGGATGGAGAACTTGAAGTCCTAAGACACGGTAAACATGCTTAGGACTTGCTAAAAAAAAGATCAACATGACTAGGAAACTACATGGTTAATCCACCCATCACGTATAAATGTCATATACACAGTTTTCATTTTTAGGAAATTCCTCTTCAAGATCACTTTGAAGAACATGAGTAAAGCAAATACACAAACATCTTACTCCTTTTAATTTGAGAAACAAGAACAAACAGATATGGTGTACTAATTGCTTCATATTTTCTCACAGTGACATGTCCTCTGTAAGATCCATTAATTTCATGTGAATGTATTCTCACCAAGTTGGTTCTCCTTGTGAAACAGGGTCTTGGTTCTGGTACACTTTAGACATGAATCAAATCATCAAAGGAAAGATACAATACCATTCAGATGCAACCAATAAATAAAGCAGAATAACAAAGTATATGTTATGAAGAACAAGAGCTAAATACATATATCTATGTCCTTCAGTAAGAAAAACAGGGGCAATAGCTTTAGTAAGTCCATTAATTTCATGTGAGCTTCCCCATGTTTGAAACAAACCACTCAATGTGTAATTTGTTGTAACATTAGAACAATAGGTATATGGAGGATCAACACCACAAGGGTCATGTAGCACAAGGTCGGGTCGGGCCGGGCCAGGCTCAACCCTAGGGATCAACTCTAACCCAACCCAATACTGCTAGGGTTTGATTAAATTTGGGCCCTAACCCAGCCCTGTTAGGGTTTAAGGCGGATTTAACCCTACCAAAGTTCAGGGGGGTAAAAGCCAGGTTTGGGCTATTAGGGCCAAACTTGCAGTCCTATTTAATATGCCTGACTGGATTAGGTAGGTGTTGTTTGCAGTGTTGAAGGATTCTATAGAGTTTTCAGTGGAGAGGGTTTTGTGCCGTCTAGATAACCATAGAGGTCATGTGCACAGAGTAGTGGAAGGAAATGGGACTTCCAGAGGATATAATTTGTCCTGTCAAGTTTAACCCATGATAGGGACACAATGTTTGTTAGAGATAATTGAATGGAGGGAGTGGTAGAAGAGGAAGAGTTTGCAAATGCACTCATTTTGAAGACGCTAGTCGAGTGGCTCTGATACCTAGAATTCCCTTATCATTTAATCATGATCGGGAGTTTGTATTTAGGGAAAATTTCACCCACCCCCTCTATACTCGTCGTGGTCGTTAAACAACGATTGTTAGTCGACCTCCCGCCTCGGCAGTTTGACACCAAGTTGACTGCATTCTTATTACTCTCAAAACATTTCCAAGCCTCCAAGAGTAAAGGGCACCTGTTATGGGGATTATATCCCTCGAATAATGTCATGCCATGTGTATTTTAGTTCATAGAATAAATGGTCCGAAGAAGGTGCGGAGCCCTCCATTTTTGAGGTCTCCAAGGCCTACCTCGAAAGGGACCAAGGAGCTTGACGGTTAATATTGTTGAGGTTAAGCCTCGAACCTCGGAGCCTAATCCATTGTCAAAGTCAAGTCTCGAAACTTGGAACCTCACCCTTAATAAGAGTATACCTTGAAGCTCGATATATACACTTGAAAGCCTTATCCAAGGCACTTCTCCTGTTAAGGAAAGTCTCTACCAACATGATATCCCAGAGCAATCTACTGAATGTGTCGACAGAGAGATGTCATTTGGAAATCCATTCTGAATCTACAAATGGAAAGATCTGCACAATCCTCATGACATGGACCTCATGGCATGGAGCGTGATCTATGCCACATGCGATAATATCTTGCCTTATCAGGCAAGATGTTAGACCTTCCAATTTGGGCCACCACTAACCTATATGTTCAATGTAAGTAAAGGTAAACACACACTGAAATTTTACTGTTAGAACTCTGGTTGAGATTTCTACCTGAGTCTTCTTTGACAAAAGAGCAGTCACACTTGTGTCTGTTCCATACTTCTTGCACATTGGATTGACTTAGGCATTAGAATGGTTTGAGGGTTATCCAAACCGAATTATCATATGGTGTTTTTCATATCATTGTGCAGGAGATCAAATTGAGCTAAAGACTATCCAGTATGGCGTGACAACAGGTACTTATATGAGATGGAATATAGGGTTTACAGTTAGATAGGTTTGTGCTTCTTTCTTTTAGAATAAGATAGAATTTCATTCCACAATTCAGAAGAATTTTTCCTACTTTTCCTCACATTATCCATACCAGCTCAATTATGGCTGGTATTGAATTAGATTCTTTCTAATACACAGATGGTTTAAGTTCAGTTGTTTATGTCTGCTATGTATTATATAAGATGGAATACAGGGTTTACATTTAGATAAGTGTGAGGACCAGTGAAATCATTTGAAAATTTAAATCCTCAATTTTAAGTTAAAATTTACATGTAGTTAAAGTTGTCTACCCTAATTACACTCAAACTGGGATCTGTAAAGTTTTCACCTTCAGATCCCATCCATTCATGCCAGTGGAGGGTAAGAAGACTGGAGTCGCCATCTAGATAAGGTCTAGGACCTATAAATGTTGTCCCTCTTTGGAGGGACTCTAATGACTCGCGCAAATGGAATGACTATCTCGTCTTACCAGAGGCGGGTAAGTGTCAAATTATGAGTTGGAAAGGTGTTAGGCACCCAACTCGTCCGGTTGAACCGGTCTCCCTAAATCCTATCCTTTCCTACAGTTTATGAACGCTCGGGGCTATCTAATTAAACTACAAGATAGAAGGGGGAATCCTAAATTGATCTCTAATTCTTTATTAATTATGCATGGCATAAGCTGAAATTAAACAAATTAAACAAGAAAAATAATCACAAAATGAATTAAAGAATTTAATGAACAGCCTAATCATGCATCCAAAGAAAGGGAAAAAAATGATATACAACATATGACCGAGGTCTGAGGAAATCCCAGACCACCTAAGTATCCCTGTGTGGTGGGAATCAGGCCAAATGTAGTTCGGACGGATGTGTATGTACCAGGTATGTGTAAGAAGGAGGATGCTTCTAAAATATTGGAACGCATATTTTAGAAGCATCCCAAGCGATGGATGCTCCTATAATCATGGAATACATTCGATGATGAGAGATGTCCCCACAACAGTGGGACCCATCTCAGGGTGTGGCACTCCTACCATAAGGAGCCCCCACATGAGGTAATCCCATACAATATGGAACTTACCTCAATTTGAGTGTGTGTGTGAAAATGATGCTCTTAAAATATTGGAATACATCAAGAGGAGAGATGTTCCCACAACAGTGGAACCCATCTCAGGGTGTAGAGGCACTCCTACCATAAGGAGCCCCCGCGATGAGGTAATCCCATAATACATGGAACTTACCTTAATTTGACCAAGCGTGGAGCGACCAAACTCCCCCACAGCCTACGTATCTGTCGAGACCTCTGTCTCTCGAGAATCAAGTTAAGCATAGTTCTCATGGATTGACGAGCCATGGACATGGGTAGCAACACTCAGGAAATACCAAAAGCCTCAGCTCCCCACACGCGGGGGTTCACTAAATCTCACTCACATCTCACATTCGGGATACCCAGGTGGACCGTCTGTCGGACCACCAATCCTATGCATACATCTACCCAATCGCAAAATTTTCATTGATATACATTTTGGATACAACGAATTCCACACTCTTGAGTCCAATCCTAGGGTTGGGTGAGCTCATTCTAAATGAGCTCACAATGGGTTGGACTCTTTGGAGTCCCCTAGCCAATCACATCGCGGGAAGTGTGTATCCTAATATGCATCTATTACAGTGAAGTGTTAGAGTGATGATACATCACTTGGGGTAAGAAATATGTATTCAACACAATAACACATAAAACATTAAGTAATGTGACTTGAATTAATTAGGCATGTAATGAGAAGAGAATCAGTTTACTTAAACCATAGGCACAAATAAATTTATTAAACATATACTCAAACAACCATGATCAGCCATCTAGCAACTACGGGATATAGTTAAAACTCAACATAGGAATATAACGATAAGTGTGAGAGAGCATTCATAAAAATGAGAGAAGACAAGTTAGAGCACAATAAAAGGGAATGGTTCACATAGATTTGAAACAAGCCCACTTAAACTCAGCTCCATTTGAACCAAAACCCATAAACCAAATCTAAACAAAACCCAAACCTATACCTAAATAAACCATGGCATACCAAACTAAACCTGCCCCTATAGACTAACCAAACCTAAACTGAACCGAGCCCAATCCTATACCTAACCAAACATGGTTAAACCAATCCAAACCAGACCCTATGAACGTAAACCTAGACTAACCATTAACCCAAACCAACCCTGACATAACCCAAACCAACCCAAATAGACCTAAACCCTGACCCACACTGAAACAACCTGGCTAAACCAAACCAAATCAGACCCTATGAACTTGAACCTAGACTAACCTAGACCGACCCTGACATAAACCAAACCAAACCAAATAGACCTAAACCTTGACCCACACTGAACCAAACCTGGCTAAACCAAACCAAACCAGACCCTATGAACCTAAACCTAGACTAACCTAGACCGACCCTGACATAAACCAAACCAAACCAAACCAACCCAAATAAACCTAAACCCATCTCTGAGCTACCATTATTGAGGATAAAAAAAAAAAACAGCAGTACCCCACCTCCCTTTTTAACCAAAACCCAATAGAGGAAGGAAGAAAGCAGGCAGAAATAATATTATGCATTCAAATCAAAGAGCACAGAGAATAAAACCAAAGGATTAAAGAAAACAAGACAGATGAACAACATTTCCCCCCTACTTAACCAAACCCAGCAGATGATCAAACTCTATTGGTAAACTTGTTAAGACGTTAAAAAAAAAAACCTTGAAGCAAACATAGCAAACAACATAAATCTAGTAGAACATACAAAAAAACCAGCCAAAACATTACATGTTAGGAAATGAAATAAAAAATCTCTAATCCATGCCGAATCTATATCCCAACCGACAAAAAAAAAAAAAAAAAAAAACAAAATTCATTTAATCTTAAGCCAAATCAAAATTCCTAATCCCAACTGAGTATTAAAAGAAACATGCTCAGGACTAACTTATCTTGCCCTGATAACTAAATAAGAAATTGAACAGAATATGGCGAGAAAGGAAAAAAAAATAAATGGAGAAGAGAGAGAAATACCTATTTCGAATCCTACCTCACTGTCCTCAGCTCTTTGCTACAGTTTAGTGGAAACCCCCTCTTGCAGCTCCATCTCCCTTCTCTGATTTTTTCCCCTTGCTTTTCACTCCCCCTTCTTTGATTTATTTTTTCCTCTTTGGCTCACTACTTTTCTTCTAGCAGCCCCAGCCGAAATCCTAATCTCTCTCTCCTGTTCGGTTCCTCTCCTAAGCCTAGCCGAGACCCGAGTTTTTGTCCTTGGACTCACTGTCGAAAAACTAGCTTCTCCTAGTTTCTTTTACTGTCTCCCTCGATCTCATGCTCCCCTGCTGCAACCGATCGAAACCCAGAAACCCCAAGTGAAACCCCCTTATTCTTCCTCCTCAATTTCCACTCTTTGCTTACCTGATCAGACGACCCTATCTCCTTTCCCAGATTTTTTTGGCCTCCTCTCTCTCTTTCCCTCCCTCTGATTTTTCTTTGGCTCCTTTTTTTTTCTTCCCCGATTTTCTCTCCTCTTTTATCCCTTTTCGGCAGCATCCTCGAGCGATGAGCGTTGATGGGAGATCCTCAAGCGGCTGGGAGGTGTAGGGTGGAGAGGGAGTCGGCGGTTTTGGGGGAGGGATTCAGGGACGAGGGAATGAGGTGTCGACCTCCTCTTCATCTACTCCAACTCTCTCTCCGTTTCTCCCTCTCTCTGCGTCTCCTCTCTTCTCTCTCTTCATCCACCTCTAATTTAGGGATTTAGAGATTTAGGTTTTTTTTTTCTTTCTTTCTTTTTTTATTAATTTATTTTCTGAAACAATTTTTTTTATTAAACTTAAAATGGCAAAATTGCCCCTCTCCATCATGCATGATGATGTAACGAGAGAGAGAAATCCTACAAGGCAAAACTGGGTACTGACAATAGGTTTGTGTTTATTTCTTTTAGAATAAGATAGAATTTGATTCCACCATTTGAAAATTGAAACCAACATTGGGCGCTTAATGCTTTGGTAGTGGTTAAGCTTGGCCATAAAAGAGGTTCCTTTGCTTCTAGATTGCTTCTTGGTAATAATTGCAACAACAAACATGACTTCAAACAAATTATCTTATTGCAATTTAAACCTTTAAAATGTGTCAATGAAAAATACGATGCATATCAATATGCTGTTGTGGTTAATTTTCAAACATAGATTAAGAGTCAAAAAACTCTAAAGAAACAAAATATCAACCACAAACGAATTAGTTGCAAAAAAAAAAAAAAAAAAGCAATTTAACATGGAGACGGGTAGGGTTGCGCCATCAATAGTGCTATATGTCAAGGAACAATTAAAAATGTTTAAATCATACTATTATATTCAGCGATACAACAAAGATTGAGAATGCCCGATGTGATTTCTCAATAGGGGCAGATGTGGATACCATTTGACAAGCCAAAGGAAAGAAGAAGGTTACCATTCCATAGCTTAGCTCGATTGAGGGCCACTGAGTAAGAACAAAGTCTTATCTTAGAAGCCAGAATGGCTAACCTTTTATATGTAGTCGAGTATAGTCTATTCAGAAAGGAGTGAGAGAACAACTTTCTTAACAAATCAAAGAGCGATGAACTGTCTGTACGCAAGTATGCAAAAATAGTACAAGGAAATGCACAACTAAACTAAATATTGCAAAGTGCAGAGAAATCCCTATTAAAAAAATTAATTCAACAAATAAAAAATCTAGGAGACTGACGTACCTGAATCATTTAAGCATCGAAACCCTAGAAAGAATTTGGTATGAAGGGAGGAAGAAATGTCATTCAGCGTGGTTCCCCTTAAGTTTTGTAGTTCAAAGTTTAGCTCTGAGTAGAAAAGCTTTGGCGGAAATGGTTCAGTAATGAGAATAGTCAAAGAAGAAATGTTTTTTTTTTTTTTTAAATACTACTCATTAATTTACTCTTTTATTGAGAATGGGAGGTGACGAGGAACATGCAGTAGCCATAGATTAAAAAAAAAAAATACCTGAATTGAGAAAGATGACAAGTTGCAGATTGGGAAGAGAAGGAGTTGCAGAGCCGTAAAGACAAGGAGTTGCAGAGCTGTGGGAGAGAAGACAAGCCATAGGAGATCAGACGAGTGGAGCGATCTTGGGAGAGAAGAGAGTTGTAGGCAGAGAGAAGACCAAGTTGCAGAGCGAACTTTGGAGGAGAAGAAGCTGAAAATGGAAGACGCGGGAGTTGCAGAGCAAACTTTGGAGGAGATGAAATTAAAAATGGAAGACTGAAAATGAAAGATTGCAAATGAATTTCACGGGCTAACATCAGATGATTTCATTTTTTTTTTCTCAAAAAGTCATTTGATACAACGCGGCGGGCTCACGAACTAATTTTCATGTGCAGATTGTTTTGCCAATGTCGAATCAAACTTGGGACAGATGTCGCGCATCAACAGGAGACTCAGCACATCAACCCGAGTCTGCTGAGTCTCCTGTTGATGCTTTGACGATTCTAATCCACAATTGTCCCCGAAAGATTTTGGACAAACAGATGGACATCTGCTGTCAGAGCGGCAAATGAAAGCCCCTAGCGATAGGTGCCGCTGGCTGACATCCACTGGCTAGGCCAAAGCTCATGCGTGCCTTTTATGAGGAAGCCAGTTGATCAAGTTGGTGGACAAGTTTGCCGGCTAAGCCTTCGGCTTATTAGCTGAAGGCTTAAGCTGGCCCCATAACCAAGCAGGCCCATAAGGCAGCTAGTAGCATGAGCTAGCTGGTAAATAGTAGTCCCAGTGATAAGTGCCGTCGGCTTGTTTGATGCCTGAGCTCATGCCCAAAAAATATTTTAAGTGTTGGTCTAGAGGAGGATGACAGCCCTACGGACCATCCGCCTGCTATATCCATTGACCAGACCCCTAGGTCTAATTATTGGAGCCGGGGGCAAGGGCTTTGCCTCATCCGCCGGCTTTGGTCTTCCGGTTAAGTCCGAGAACTAGACTCAACCGAGGAAGATGAAGTGAAAGTTGGGATTTACTCACCCAATTCACTTCCTTCCACAAATATATGGTGGGAAATGTTTTCCCCACCCTTGGCGATATTTTTAAGTCAAACAACACCTCCTTTAGAGGTGTGAGGGTCCCTAACCGAATCTAGGGTTTTCTTTGGTGGTCATTAATGGTGGCCAACTACTACCATTAATGGTGGTCTTCAATACACATTAATGAAAGGAAGTGCTCGGATCACCTTAGAAATAAAAGGAAAGTCCAATAGGGATGGAGCCCTGAGTCTCCAAGCTTTTCCCAAGTTCTTCCCCCAAGTGTCACACCCCAATTCCGACTGAACCAGAAGTATGAGTGAACCGTCACTGAACCAACGATTCACACTAGGATCTCAATAAAATCGTGTCCACTCGTACAAACCATTGCACATAATCATAATCAGAATACGATTAAATACAGCGGAAGTCTTAAATTTAATGAACTGAGTACTTCTATTGATAAACAAAATAAATTAACCAATTATTCCAAGTACCAAAATGTAACTAAATATCTTTACATCATTCATAAATCCAACTGAAAATAAATAGAATAAACAAATCAAATATCCTAGAGGTACACGTAGAAAGGGCACTCGCATGAAGCGTCATGCTCGTCCTCCCCTGCTTACACTTCCAAGGTAGCAACACCTCCATACACTGGAGTATCCACGTAGTCCTCCACAGTGTAACCTGCATCAATATCTAAAAACATATATATATATATATATACAAGGGTGAGCTCACAACTTAGCTCAGTAAGACAATCAGACAATGCAACACACATCATGCATGAGTAACATTCACATTATGGTCTGGTTTTAAGTTTGCAATGTGCTACAGAAAGGATTGGCGGCCACCGCACCTCTATACACGAGTGTGTGAATCCTCCCAATGGATCAAACACCACTGTCGTCTCACATGCACCCACCATGGAATAGAGATAAAGCTAAAGTGTCCGGATCAAACACCGCCAACACTTCCCCTGATGCCCTACCCATACCAACAAGTAAGTCCCTATTGGCGAGGGCTTACAAACTGGGTTCGCAACTAACCAATCCTATATGTCATCACAGTAGGCCCTATCCTAGCACGACTCCCTAAGGCATAGAGATAGGGCTAGAGTCTAGTGTCCAGGCCGGAGACCACAGTACCACTTCCTCCCCCTGATACCCTACTCGCACTAAGCATGCTAAGACAGAAGCGATACGAAAAGATGCTAGTGTGAGGAATGATCCCAGACCCTAGGCCCTTCCCATTTTACACACCAACAAAAATAATCACATGCCTAACAATCACATCTTAGCATAGCGAGTATGCATGAACAATATAATAACTGAAAGTAAAGATGACATGCGAGTATGTACAAACACTATTCCACAGAATCACAATTGCTAACAACGTTTTACTGTTATTAAGTTATTAGGGTTTAGGTCCGATTCCCTTACCTGACGCTTGATTGCAAGCTTGCTCCGCGTCACCGAATCCAAACTTGCTAACACAGGGTCCTACACGATGTTAGGGTTAAATTAAAATAATTTTCTTAGGGTTCACGTTGGTCGAAAATCAACTGGTATTGAAAACACCTTCATAGTGCATACCGATCGCAGCATTGTGGGGCAAGGGGCGACCGGTATGGTCGACCGGTCCCCCCACAGACCAATCACCGAGAGGTACCGGTCGCAAATGGTGCGACCGGTATGGTCGACCGGTATGCCTTCGGAAGACCACCAACTTGGTGTTCGCCTTCCGTCGATCACTCCATATTGGTTCTAGGGTTTCTCCTATGCATTCTAGGCCTGAGCAATGAGTTAGAGTTGTTTCATGTTCCATTCAAGTCCTAGTTTCGATGATTTAGCCTAGAATACGAATCTAGGGTTCATCGACTGTATTAGGGTTTGATGGCAAATTTAAGGGTTTTAGATCAATACCTCGCCTTGCATGGTATTGATCAATTCATGATTAATCATCTATAATGCTTAACTTAGAGGAAAGTTGAAGCACTTACCGTTGGTTCGCAACTATGGTGTTCTTCGTCCAATGGCGGCTCTTCTCCCACGTTTCTTAGCTCATTCTCCTTCTTCGATCTCTTTTTCCTCTCTAGGGTTTGTGAGGATCAATCAAGGAGTTTTAAGGAGGTTTAAGGGTCCTTAAATAGACTAGGATAGAGTTTAGGAAGTTTCCTAAGAGTTTAGGAAGTTTTCCTGCGTTAGGAAAGTCCCTAGGCTCAAGATTTGGAAAGCGGGACCCGTAGAGATCCGTTTCCAGATCTAGCCAGTCTGCCCGCGCAGACATACCGGTCGATCGGTACCATTGACCGATACCATAGACCGGTATGAAAAATATCATACTTTTAGGTCCGTTTTCGTACCTGGTTGTCATCCGCCCGTCCCGTCTGGCCCTGTGATAATTGAAAGATCTGTTACGACATGAATTAAAGGTTTAGATTGGGTTCATGGAGTGCAGGTCTTACACCAAGAGCTCAACAATATCCTCTTTCAATCCCACGAAATAGCCTCTTTATTTATAAGGGCTCAGCGAGAGAGAGTGACCTCCGTAGATAAGCCGGCGGTAGGAAGTCAATTGGCTCATCTGCCGGCTCTGTGACATCGAAAAGGCTAAATTATAGCTCCGGCTTCAATTTCTCATGTCCAACACCTTGTTAGGAATGTTGGGTCTACCTAAGGTTTGCTACAATACTTAATGGTCCGGTATAGAATCCCTTAACTTGGATCCAGACATATCCATTGGGTCTGCACTGGGTATGTCAGCTGTCAAGGTGGAAAGACCTGACACAATAGAAATCCGGGTTAGTAAAGGATTTCAGGTGTAGGTCTTGCAGGGGCAAATTTGTAATAACAGTGTAACCCTTATATCATACTGCATTGTATGATCGTACCATATGAAAACAGTAGCATTTGACACCCTTGAGAGTTGGATTGTTGGTTTTGGATCCTGATATAGAGGATCCGAACCCAGTGGGTGTTGGGGCCCCAGGGCAATTTTTTGGTAAAATAGAAAGGCGAAGAAGAAGATAAAGCCAAGGAATTCATTTTATCCTGTTACCATGTCCAGGAATGTATGGTTTTGCTTGTTTTCAGTTGATAATACACTCTACCTGTTGTGGCTTTCCTGTTCTTCTCTGATTATGATATTTTGATTATATTTATGAAAATGATGAAAGCTTCAAAGGTTCTGACGTCAATGGAGGGACCTTTGGGGAAACTTATCTTCAGCGGTGGACTTCACAGATTTGACGGTATTTTATTAATTGTGAATGTTGGGTTTCCTGGAACTTTAGGTTTTCTGCAAGTGAGGTTTTTCGTTAAGATTTTGTTTATTGAATCCTAATTGAGAATCTGTTGAACCTAAAAAAATGAATTGGGTTTATGGTATATTATTGATTGAGATGTTATTTATTAAATTGATATGTGGTTAGGGTAATATAATGAATTTCTGTGAAAGTCTGTTTATAGTCCATGAACTGAAATTACGTAGATTTTTTGAACCAATCCATTTGATATTGATGATTAAGGTCGATTTTGGATGTGAACCAGAGGAAGTTATTTAATAAGACAATGTATCCAGATTCCAGACTCAGAGACCATTTTTTGTCATTTTCCTTTTCTTCTTAGTTACTGAAACTAGATTTCAAAAGAAGAAGTAACTTCCCACGCAAGTCTCATTAGATCTTCTTTATTTGATGCTTCTTAATGTAAATGGATAATCTAGGAGACAAATAACTATGCGATTTTCCTTGTGGGTCAGCCATTTTTTAATTATTATCAACACCTTAAATTGTTGGTACATGCACCATAGGTTTTAGTTGCAATTGATAAGTTGTAAAGAGCATAGAAGTTTTCTATGCTAGTTCCATTGGGTGATTCCCTCATCCTCACTTTCTCTTTCTCATTCTCATGTTTCTTAATGTAAATCAATGCAGTAAACAGGTAGTACAGTTGTTCATTTTTTTTAGTATGATGGCCAGCTATTTTAGTTCTGCATAAACCTTGTACTCAGACCTGATTCACATTTTATCTTTTCCTTTTCCTGATTTCTATCTAAAGTAAAATCTTCTTGCTTTCTTTGCAGGCAAACAATCACATGGACGATTTATTCAGACTCCATTTGCTTGGTCAAGACCTTCAGCTGGTTCTGATTATATGAGCCTTTTAGTTTATTCCACACTGCCCAAAATGCCAAGACACAAGAAAAATATGGTAACTTTAATTAGTTCTCTTGTTCCTGTTTGAGCTTCCTTCCTTGGATACTGTTTCTTTTGTTTCTACCTTTCTTTTTCATTTTGGTTCACTATTATGTGGTGTTTATTCTCAACAATTTTGAATTAGTGTTCTTTGGTAACTATTGCATTTATTGTAACCAATCACAACCTTAAATATAATTGGAAGGAGTTCAGATATTAACAGAAATCACCCACCACCCCCGCCCCCCCCGCCAACAGGTTTTCAAAACATGTCCTGGTGCAACAAAGCCAAATTTCTAAAAATCCCTTGCTATCACATTATGATGATAAAATTTTCAGCATGTAATCTCATATTAAAATGGTTTGACAGGTAAAATAGATCATGCAAATTGCCTTAATGCTCCATTGCAAATTCATATGCTACCAACATACTTTTTTAATGTTTGGAAAATATTACTAGATTTGTGCCACGAGGAGGAGAAGAGCATATTCACAAACGGACACTTATGTCCTGATGGAACCTGGGAAGAGCGAGGAGTTTGTTTCAGAAGAAGAATTGAAGGCCAGGTTGAAAGGTTGGCTTGAAAACTGGCCTGGTGATGCCTTGCCTCCAGACCTTGCTAGATTTAAAACCATTGATGATGCTGTCACTCACCTTGTAAAGTCTGTCTGTGAACTTGAAATCGACGGTGAACTCGGTTCAGTGCAATGGTATGAAGTTAGGTTGGAGTGAGCAAAAATAATTTTTGCTAAAGCCTGTCCCATATTGTATACCCCATACTCGTAAGTGAATGATTGTAAATATTTTATTACCTATGTTCCTAGGACCCTATTTGACTGAATTTTTTTTCTAGGGCAAGGTTTCACTCAATCTTTTACTTAAATAATCTTTCAATTATCATGTATATTTTACACTTTACATCCCCATGGAAGGGTGCCAAAATGTATAATCGACCAGT
Organism: Protea cynaroides; assembly: GCA_028583415.1. Lineage (NCBI taxonomy): Eukaryota > Viridiplantae > Streptophyta > Magnoliopsida > Proteales > Proteaceae > Protea > Protea cynaroides. The sequence goes on along the minus strand of CM053268.1, from coordinate 63,737,039 downwards.
CCTTAAGTATTTGAGGATTTTTTTTGTGTTTTGGGGGGGGGGGGGTTGGATTTTTCACATTCTTTAGTTAAATAATAGGTCAATTCTCATGAATTGTTTACAGGTCCATGGAATGGCGGTATTCTGATGATCCTGCTGTGGGGGGGTTAAAAAAAAACAACACAGGGTTTCTGGAGTTGGTGCAATTTTTTGGTGAGCATAGTCCAAATCTCTATTTCTGAACTGTGTTTACATCCCGTTCTGGTGCAAAAAACAAATAAATGGATCACTAGACAATATGGAAGGAATCTACAGGAAGATCTCAATACAAACTAGAAATCAGACTTCATTTATAGTTTCCTCAGGACTCACAAAATTTGTTTTTTTTTTTTTTTCACACACCAATAATGCTTTTCATGATCTAATTTGCTTTTAACTTAGTAGCCATACCTACTGGCTGGTAGAGCTGGTTTGGTGTGTTGTCCATTTGCACGCACAACTCTTGGCCCATTGCAGACCTAGTTTGGCCCTTCTTTTTTCTTGTTGCCCCGCTAAACTGTGTTTACGTTCCATTCTGGTTCAAAAAACAAATAAAAGGATCGCTAGACAATTTGGAAGATTTCTTACAGGAAGATCTCAAAACAAAGTAGAAATCACAGGACTTCACATTTATAGTTTGACTGGACAAAATTACATGATTTGGAACTCACAAATTTTGTTTCATTTCACACCCCCAATAATGCTTTTCATGATCTAATTTGCTTTTAATTTACTAGCTTTCAGAGCTGTTTCCATTTGTATGCAGAACTCTTGTGCCCATTGCAGACATAGTTTTAGCCCTTCTTTTTTCTTTTGCCTTGCTATTGAAAAGAAGAAGAAGAAGAAGAAAGAAGAAGAAAAATCAACTTTTGTAAAGCTTGTATGCAGCCCAAAAGAAGGTGTTTGGGGGTTCGAAGGATCACTTTGCCTTGCTATTGAAAAGAGATGTTTTAGTCTAGCCATTGTATTCAGATCCAACTTTTCCTAAGTTTACAGAGCAGCTAAAAAACAAGGTGCTCGAAGAACCAATTTCTTAATTCATAAATACATTGGAGGCCTACATGAATGCTAGTGGAGAGGAAAAGGAAAAAAAAAGCTTCTCAACTACAATTTCATGGGCAAAAACCCAATTTATCCAGACAAATTCATAGAGACCACGAATCCATCTGATTCTGCTTATCCACAATACCAAAACTCAGATTTGGGGGTGACCCGCATCCTGAAAACAGGGATCGTGAAGCTGCAATAATGAGAAAACTGGATAAAATCAAAATCGACTCAAATTGAAATACAGGACTCAAAAAGATATTTTGAGTAGGAGATAATCCAAAACCTAGGGACCTAAAACAACCCAATTGAGAATAAACCACAACATTCTATAAGATTGAATTTTTAATCGAAAAGTTTTTACCTTCGGTGGATTAATAACCAGTGGTAAGTGTGCCCCTGTTTTCCTGCTTCTAGCAAGGAGGCCCTTGGAAACAGGGGACATCATAAAATCGGTTGGGCTCTTATACCTGCAATTAAATATGACATAATTATGAAAACAATAAATCAGAAAAATCCATTATTTTTCATGAATTGTTCAATTTGTTGGATGATCTGAGCACCTTTCTTGGTACTTGAATGCCTCAGGGACTTGAAGGCGATCCGGCGTGAGCTTGTGCGTTTCGTTTCCAGAATTTTGGGTTCTCTGATTTCTTAGCCAGACATGATGAGGTGCCGGTGTTCGGTCAATGGAAGTACAGTTCTCTGATTGGATGGGAGGCTTGTTGAGAGATGTCTCAAGCACTTTCTCCATTGGATTGCAGATGGGTAACCTGCTAACATCAGACATTGATGATGGTAAAGAGAAGACGAAGGAGGAAGCAATAAAGAAATTAAAAAAAAAAAAAAAAAAACCATGGATTTCAGTACTAGAGGCATATGTAGAACGAGGCACAGGAATTCATACCTTTTGCAGAGAGGATAGAGTGAGAGTTCCAAAACACAGCCGTACTGAACCTTGATTTCAGGCTTGGAGCTTTATATACTGTTTGAAAATGGAGATGACCGTTAGGGGTTAACGGGGAAGAACTCCAACGTTCGAATTTATGTCTCTGAATTTTTTTGACACGTGGAAATTTTAAAAATGAAAGTGTGTTAGGAATTGAGTCTTTTGAGGGAGAGAGAGACCCAATCTGATTCCACCCGGCCCCAAAAGCCCTAGAATCGGTTTATAGGCATGAAAATCGCCATGGCACTCTTCTGAATCGGATTGTGGTTCGGGGTCTGCCCGGGCCGGATCTGATTCCGTGTCAGATTGTCTTGCATCGGGGTGGATTGGCCCCTGAAAAGCCCTAGAATCAACTTATGCATGTGAAAATCGCCCTTGTACCGCTCTGTATCGAGTTGTGACTCGATACTGCTGATCTGTGCTTGAGTCTTGAACCGTTCTTTGAGTACTTTAGACCTTGGCATTTAGGCCCACAAATACGTGGCCTGGTTCATCTGGTTATGGGTTTCAGGCTGAAAACTCATCCATGATTGATTATGAGAAGTTCTTAATATAATGGCAAAATTTCACGAACTATCGAAAATGTATTTGAAACATCAACTATCACCCACAAGTTTCTAACATCATCAACTATCATCCCAAATATTGACAACATTAATCATAGAGACCCAGTCCGTTAAGATATTTTCGTTAGATGATGATGTCAGCTCAAATAGATTTTTTGATGAACAATACTACCCTTAGTGTAAGGGTAAAATATCATTTTACCTTGCACCTTATTACCCTAACTCTAAATCTAAAAAACGGTGACTGAGAAGGAGGAAGAGGGGAGAATCGCCAACGGCTTTTGTCAGACATCCAGAAGAAACTGGACTCGGCTGAAGGTAAGGGTGTCAACGGGCCGGTCTGGGCCGGTTTCGGTCCAGGCTGAATCGGTGTCGGGTTTTATAAGCCCAACCCAAAACATGTCCATTAAGAGTTCGGGCTGGGTTGGGCTGCGCTGGACACAATAACTATCGGGCTGGTCCGGTGTCGGTTTGTTATCGGGTTGGGCTTATTGAGGTGATTTCGGACTGGTTCGGTCCAGACCGGGCTTATCAAGCTTATTGGACCTATTTTATATGTAAGATATATAGTCTATTTTATTATTTCTATCTATAAAATTAGCATCATTCATTCTATATGCATGTAATTCAGTAAATTGTAACAATTAACATATTCTTTTCAACTATAGATTCATATAATCTTTCCGATCAAGAAGTGAACTATAACAATGTAATATAATTCATCAAAATTTAAAACCATTAAAATTAAGAAACTGGGCCGGGATGGACCTTACCGGTGTTTGGGTTAGGTATTATTGGTTTGGGCTAGTTCGGGCTTCTTAACGGACTAGTCCGGTTTGGTTTCGGTTTGGACTGAAACGGTGTCGGGCTTTACAAGCCGAGACCGAAACCTGTCAATTAAGGTTCGGTCCGGGTTGGGTTCGGGTTATATCGGGCTGGCTCGGTCCGTGCTACCAGGCCGGGCCCATTTTTGACACCCTTAGCTGAAGGCCATCAAGAAGCAATTTTCGCCGTTTTCTTAGTGATTGCCCTATTTGATGGTCTTTGTCTGGTTCAGGACACAAGCAGATGAAGCATTTGCAAAGGCTTGGCATTCTAAGGCTGCTAATGTACACTTCGATGGTCTCTGTTCCATCAAGTCTAAGGTTTATCTCTCACCTAAGCTTTGGTATCTCCGTGTAACCATCATTGAAGCACAAGATATCATTCTAGCCGAAAAAGGTTCAACAATGGAAAGGTTTCCAGAGCTTTCAGTTAAAGCCCAAGTAGGAAAACAAGTATCGAAAATCAGAGTCGATCCGACACACACTCTCTCTCTCTCTCTTGATGAGAAAAAAAATTGTCAGAATCGAGACTTTAAAAGACCTTACTCCTGTCGTCTCACATAGCTCTCCCTCACTTGTAACCATTTCCGGCGAAACAGAAAAGAAGGGGAACGAACATGTAGGGACAGGACCTCTCATACTACCCTCCTCTCTTTGTTCAGCCAAGTGACTGATCAGAACTGTTTGTTGGATGGGTTTTTTATTCATCCCCACTGATTGTTGATGACTTGGACTTGCTCCCCCGCGTCGATCTCCTACATCAACTTAACCTGGAGCATAATTTCATTATAGGAAAAAAACCAAGCCACAGATGAAGTATACTCCATTCAAAGTCCAACAAATTTCCTGGTGAGTAAGAGACTACAGATCAAAAATCTCGCAAGCCTAGTGGACTCGATGATGCAACCATCGGAGGGAGAGGGAAAGCTCAAGCACTTTATAGCAGAAATAGAGAGAGAACGATTTATCACCCATGAAGGTGTGAATTAGATATTCTGCCGTATCTTGCTGGCGTGCATTTGTCTTTCACTAATCATCGAATTCACAAAGAAGCAAAGCTGATCAACCAAGGAATTTTTTGGATAAGATGACGCACAAGAGATTTTTTCGGCACTTGCTAACAATGATTGTATCCATTTTTCACGGTGGCGTTTTGTACAGATGAGTCACCAGAAATTCATTCTACTATCTCCAATCGGAGGAAAGAGAGGGAAGATCAGTTAAACTAGTAATTTTCATTTTTCTTAAAAGGGTATAAATGTCTTTCACTTTTTTAACTTTTTATCGTCAGTTAAATGGGTGCGGTTGATGATGTCAGAAACTTGTGAGTGGTAGTTGATGTTATAGATACTTTTTGGTAGTACGTGTGAAATTTTTCCTAATATAAAAGAGAGCTCAATTGGTAATGAACAATACTTCCAAATAAATATAATCGAAACAGTTTGTTTAATTGGTTTTTAATTTTAATAATATGTTTTTGATTTTGGTTTTAACCAAAAAACTGTTGGTTGCAAATTGATAAACTGATTAAACCGTTAAGCCGATTAAATATTATAGTATCTCTTACTTTCTCTTTCTCTCTCGTTTTTTTCATTTCTGTCGAATTTGATAGACTTCGGCACTCCTTCAACCCCAGAATTTATAGATTTTCCATCATTGATTCCTTTTTTATGTGTGGGTGGGGTGGATGAGTGGAGAATGTCATATTCTTATGCAATTCTGATGAAAGAGATTATAAAGGGGAAACCGATAGGGTATTGATTACTAATCGGCTTTGATTTGAGAAATCGAAACCGATTAATAATTGATTAGTTTTGATTTATGTTCGTCATCTCAAACCGAACTGAAAAACCAAAACCGACTGATTTATATCCTTACCAACCAACCAACCAACCAACCATTCAAGAAGCCAACGAAAAATCAACAGCATTAAGCAAGAACTCAAGAGGAGAGAGAAATCATGTGCCCTTACTCATTTGAAGAGGGGGCTCATGTCACACCCCAATTCCGACTGAACCAGAAGTGTGAGTGAACCATCACTAAACCAACGGTTCACACCAGGATCTCAATAAGACCGTGTCCACTCATACAAACCATTGCACATAACCATAATCAGAATATAATAAATACACCAGAAGTCTTTAATAAAATGAACTGAGTAATCTATTGATAAATTTAAATAAAATATTTAATTATTCAAATAACCAAAACTTAAATAATATCTTTACATCAACTTCATCCCAATTGAAAATAAATAGAATAAATGAAATCAAATCCTAAAGGTACACACAGAAAGGGCACTCGCATGAAGCGTCATGCTCGTCCTCTCCTGCTTGCACGTCCATAGCAGCCACACTTCCATACACAAGAGTATCCATGTAATCCTCCACTGTATAACTTGCATCAACATCTAAAAACATGTATATATATACAGGGTGAGCTCACAACTTAGCTCAGTAAGACAATCAGATAATGCAACAAACATATGCATGAGTAACATTCACATTATGGTATGGTTTTAAGTTTACAATGTGCTATAGAAAGGATTGGCGGCCACCGCACCTCTATACACGAGTGTGTGAAGCCGCCCAATGGATCAAACACCACTGCTGTCCCACGTGCATCCTATCATGGAATAGAGATAGAGCTAAGGTGTCCGGATCACACACCACCAACACCTCCTCTGATACTCTACCCATACCAATACTTAAGCCCCTATTGGCGAGGGCTTGCAAACTGGACTCGCAACTAACCAATTCTATATGTCATCACAGTAGGTCCTGTCCCAGCGTAGCTCCCTACGGCATAAAGATAGAGCTAGAGTCTAGTGGCCGGGCTGGAGACCACAGTGCCACTTCCTCCCCCTGATACCCTACCCGCACCAAGCATGCTAAGACAGAACGATACGCACCATAGGCCCTATCCCAACACAGCTCCCTACGGCATAGAGATAGAGCTAGAGTCTAGTGGCCAGGCCAGAGACCACAGTGCCACTCCCTCCCCTTGATACCCTACCTGCACCAAGCATGCTAAGATAACACAATACGAAAAGGTGCCAGTGTGAGGAATGATCCCAGACCCCAGGCCCTTCCCATTCCACTCACCAACGAAAACAATCACATGCCTAACAGTCACAACCTAGCATAGCAAGTATGCATGAACAATAATAATAACTAGAAATAAAAGATGACATGCGAGTATACACAAACATCACACCACTGATTCAGGATTATTAACAACGTTTTATTGTTTATTAATTATTAGGGTTTAGGTCTGATTCCCTTACTTGACGCTTGATTGATAGTTCGCTCCGCGTCGCAAGGTCCAAATGTACTATCACAAGGTCTTACACGATATTAAGGTTTAGTTAGAATAGGTTTACATTGGTCGAAAACAAACAATGGCAAAACACATCTCACAGAGCTGATCGATCACAGGTACCGATCGCAGCACTGTGGGAAAACCTGTGACCGGTATGGTCAGCCGGTCCCCACAGACCAGTCCCCGGAAGGTACCGGTCGCATAGGGTGCAACCGGTATAGTCGACCGGTATGTCTCCGGAAGACCATACGTCCGGTTCTCGACTACCGTCGATCATCCCCTATTATTCCTAGGGTTTCTCCTATACATTCTAGGTCTGAGCACTGAGTTAGAGTTGTTTCCAACTCCATTCAAGTCCTAGCTTTGACGGTCTTCTTCCTAGAACTTGAATCTAGGGTTTACCGACTAGATTAGGGTTTGTCGGCAAAAATAGGGTTTTAGATCAATACCTATTTTGCATGGTATTGATCAAAGCTAACCATCCTAGAGTCATAATGTGAGAGAGGGTTTAAGCACTTACCATCGACTTGCGTAAGGGGTTCTTCATCGAACGACAATGGCGGCTCTTCCTTCTCCTTCCTAGCTCCTTCTCCTTCTTCAGTCTTCTTCTCCTTTCTAGGGTTTGTGAGGATCAATGGAAGAGATTCTAGGAAGTTTAAAGGGGTTTATATAGGCTAGGTTTAGATTTAGGAAGCCTCTTAGGATTAGGAAAGTCCTAGGATTGAAACTTGGAAAGTAGGACCCGCAGAGATCCGGTTCCGGATCTTCGTAGTCTGCTGCGCAGGCTATACCGATCGACCGGTACCAAGACCGGTACCATCGACCGGTATGAATAAAATTCATACTTAAATGGTCCATTTCGTACCTGTTTGTCATCCGCTCGTCCCGTCTGGCCCGGTGATGATTGGAAGACCTGTTACGACATGAATTCAAGGTTTAGATCGGGTTCATGGAGTGCGGGTCTTACAGCTCCCGTCTGAGGAAGAACCAGCAACAACAAGCCAAGAGCAAGTCAAACAGTAGTAGCGGAACATGGATTTGTTAGTTGTGTCTCTTCTTTCTGAATACCTTGGTGGTTTATTGATGCAGGAAGCAGAGCTTCTAGGTGGGGCGGCTGATCAAGTTTACAAGATTCAAGTTGAAATGGAACGTATACAATGATTTTTGAAAGATGCAGATGCAAAGCAGGACGAAAGTGAAATTGTTCGTAATTGGATTGCAGAAATCAGAGATCTTGCTTACGATGTGGAGGATATCATAGAATCCTATATTCTCAAAGCAAAGTATGCAAGATTCTTCAACCCAAGGAAATACAAATTGGGAAGGAGATCAAAAAGCTTCAATCTAAGATCCAGGACATCACTCGCAGCGTAGGAACTTACGGCTTCTTGAGGAATGGTCAAGGAGAAGGAACAAACTTTTCAATTGAGAGGCAGCATCAGTTAAGACAATCCCATCCACACTATGATGATGAAGATGTTATTGGCACAAAGGGTAACATTAAGGTATTGGTTGCAGAGTTGATTGATACTAAAGGACCTCATATGGTTTCTATTGTTGGGATGGGGGGACTGGGAAAAATTACTCTTGCTAAAAAGGTTTACAATCATGATAATGTTAAGCTTCATTTTGATTGCTGTTCTTGGAGTTTTATTTTCCAACAATTCCAAGTAAGAACCATTTTGTTGGGAATCATCAGGAAATTTTGCAATCTAAATGAAGGAACAAGACTTGAGATATTGAATGATGAAGAGTGGAAGGAGAAACTTTATAAACTATTGGAAAACAAGCGCTATCTAGTGGTCCTTGATGATATATGGAGCACAGAGGCTTGGGATGTTCTAAAATCTGCAATTCCCAAAGGAAAGATGGGAAGAAAAATTATGCTCACCACTAGAATCAAAGATGTGGCTATTTATGCAGATCCAGGGGGCTTTCTTCATGAACCTACGTGTTTGACATAGGAACAGAGTTGGAAACTGTTCTGCAAGAAAGCATTTCACTGGAAGAATGTTGCTTTAACTTCTTCTTCGTATTCTCCAAAGGCACAGAAGTAAAAAGGGAAGTTGGGAAGGGCAACAAATGTGGAGGTCTTCCTCTAGCAGTCGTTGTACTTGGAGGCTTGCTTACAACGAAGAAGTCAATTCATGAATGGGAAATGGTGGCTAAAGACATTGGCGAGTACTTGAACAAAGCCCAACAGCAACAAGCACAACAAGGTGTTTCGTGGATATTGTCTCTAAGCTACCATGATTTACCTTATTTTTTAAAGCTATGTTTTCTCTACCTAGGCCTCTACCCGGAGGATACCGAAGTCCACAAAAGGCAATTGATCCAAATGTGGATAGCAAAAGGTTTTGTGCGACATAGTGGGCAAAGAAAGACAAAGGAGGAAATGGGAGAAGAGTGCTTGCTTGAGCTGATTAACAGATCAATGGTTCAAGTAGGTAGAAGAAGCTTCCGTGGGAAAATCCAAAAATGCTGCTTGCATGACTTAGTGAGAGACCTATGCTTGTGGAAGGCAAAAGAAGAGAATTTCCTTTGTGCTTTTGATGGTGGAAGCTCTTTAGGGGATTCATCTTCTTCTTCCACTTCTATGGTGGAATCAATCTCTAATCATCGAATTCGCAGGCATGCGATCCACTTCACTTGTGACAGGCATGTATCTATGCAAAAATCCAGAAGAAGTCCACATCTCCGTGCCTTCTCCTTATGGAGTCCTTCAAATCCAGTTGAATCTTTTGTGACATTACAGTTAGTTTGCAAGAAATTCAATTTTCTTAGGGTCCTAGAGCTTGAGGGTGTCATGGTTGAAAGCTTGCCAAGATCCATAGGGAACCTAATTCACTTGAGATACTTGAGGTTGATAGGCCCATGGAATGCTGGAATAAAGGTTCCACCAACCGTAGGTAATCTACGGAGCCTACAATTCTTTATACTTAGTAACATTGAAAGATTACCAAACATGCTATGGAAGATGGAACAATTGACTTTATTGAAATGTAGGACTTAGTCTTCCAGCGAGTAGATCTTTTGACAAAGACATTAGGTCAAGGCTCTCTCTCCTTTTTGTTATCCAAGCTAGGACTTCGGAGTTCTTCTACGTCCGCTTGAGGGGGCATATTGAAATGTATTTTACTCATTTATGTAATTTTACTTTTCTGTCCTTAGTCTAACTTGTTGTTAGCTTGTATATATATAGTCTTCTGTACTGTTGATAAATGAAATACAATGAACTTTTGAGTTTCGATCTGGAGTCTTTGATTCTGTATCACTCTGACATGGTATCAGAGCAGAGCAAGTGTCTTTGAGGTGCATTCTTTCTCTAAGGTGTGTTCTTCCTCTGAAATTAGTTCTTCTTTACAAATCAAACTGATTTCCGATCCTGGATAACTCGTCTGTGAGTTGATCTGTCAATTTCTCTAATTTTTTTTTTTTTTTTTGTAATCTTGAGTTGTGTTCTTGTGGCGTATTGCTTGAAGTGTTGATCTGATTCGTCAAAGATCTGAGTCTGTGTTCTTGAGGTCTGATTCTTGGTCCGATTTGTAACGTTGCAGTATGGCTCTGTGATCTTGAGGTTTAATTGGTCATTCTTGCATTTTTTTTTCAACTTTATGTTCTTGAAGTTTTTGTTCTTGAAGGTTTTTGTTGAAGTGGTCTTTGACTGGCACTGTTATCTGTCTTCTTCAATTTCTTTCGAAATTAATTGGAAGAATGTCTGCCTCTGTAACGTCTGCTACGTCCGATTTCTCTTTCCCTCTCCGCTGCTCTTGTATCCATCAAATAACCTTGGCCATGTCTTGGTCACTCAACCTCTTGATGGCAGCAATTATCCTTCGTGGAAACGTGCAATGCGTCTAGCATTAGGAGCAAAGAACAAATGCTCTTTCATTGATGGCACAGAAGTTCATCCAGATTCCAAAGACAATGCAACAGCGGCCGTAGCCTGGGATCCGTGTGATTGAATGGTGATGTCTTGGATTTGTAATTCGTTGGTAAAAAATCTACAAGGTGCTGTTCTATATGCCAAAAGTTCTCAAGATCTGTGGATGGAGCTTGAAAACAGGTTTGCATAAGGTGATGGTCCTAGAATTTATGAATTAAAGAGACAAATCTCTCTTCTATATCAGGACTCTATGTCGGTGTCTGAGTATTTTTCTTCTTTGAAAAACTTGTGGGATGAGTTAAGCTCCTATGTTCCCATACCAGAATGTTCCTGTGATTACTTATCTAAATGTACCTGTGTGTGAGGACCAGGGAAAAAATTTAAAATTTAATTATCCTCGTTTTTTAATTTGAATTTACATGTAGTTAAAGTTGTCTACCCTCATTACACTCAAACTGGGATCTGAAGAGTTCTCACCTTCAGATCCCATCTACTCATGCCAGTGGAGGGTAAGAAGACTGGAGTCGCCACCTAGATAAGGTCTAGGACCTATAAATGATGTCCCTCAACGGAGGGACACTAATGACTCGCGCAAATGGAATGGTTATCTCGTTTCACCAAAGGCGGGTAAGTGCTAAATTATGAGTTGGGAAGGTGTTAAGCACCAAACTCGTCCGGTTGAACAGGTCTCCCTAAATCCTATCCTTTCCTACAGTTTATGAACACTTGGGGCTATCTAATTAAACTACAAGATACAAGAAAAAAATCCTAATTTGATCTCTAATTCTTTACTAACTATACATGGCATAAGTTAAAATTAAACAAATTAAACAAGAAAGTAATCACAAAATGAATTAAAGAATTTAATGAACGGCCTAATCATACATCTAAAGAAAGAAAAGAATGATATACAACATATGACCAAGGTCTGGGAAAATCCCAGACCGCCTACATATCCTTGTGCGGCAGGAATCAGGCCAAACGTAGTTTGGGCGGGTGTGTACGTACCAGGTGTGTGCAAGAAGAGGGACGCTCCCAAAATATTAGAATGCATCCCAAGCGATGGATGCTCCCATAATCATGGAACACATCCAATAGTGATAGATTTTCCCACAACAGTGGGACCCATCTCAGTGTTGAGGTATTCCCTATCACAAGGATGTCCCCTCGCTGAGGTAATCCCATAATACATGGAACTTACCTCAATTTGAGTGTGTGTGTGAAAATGATGCTCCCAAAATATTGGAACACATTAAGTGAAGCGATATTCTCATAATAGTGGAACCCATCTCAGGGTGTAGAGGCACTCCTACCATAAGGAGCCCCCGCGATGAGGTAATCGCATACAATATGGAACTTACCTCAATTTGACCGAGCATGGAGCGACCAAACTCCCCCGCAGCCTACGTATCTGTCGAGACCTTTGTCTCTCTAGAATCAGGTTAAACATAGTTCCCATGGTGTGACGAGCCATGGACACGTGTGGCAACATTCAGGAAAGGCCAAACGCCTCAGCTCCCCACACGCAGGGGTTCACTAAATCTCTCTCACATCCCACATTCGGGATACCCAGGTGGACCGTCCATCGGGCCGCCCATCCTATGCATACATCTACCCAATCATAATTTTTTATTAATACATTCTTGATACAACGATTTCCCACACTCTTGGATTCAATGCTAGAGTTGGGTGGGCCTCATTCCAAATGAGCCCACAATGGGTCAGGCTTGTCAGAACTCCTAAACAGTCACATCGCGGGAAGGAAGTACCTTAACTTGCCTCTATCATGGTGTTCAAATGGAGATACACCTTTGGGGTGGGGACCACATGTTGACATAAGCATTTATTTCCAATTAGACATACATACATGTTATAGTCTAAGCATGACGTAAAAATGAACAATTTAAACTAAAATAAATACATGCATGACTTTAAACATGGTATTGACAGCCCATCATGAAACAGCTTACGGTAAAAAATACGAAATCATATCATCATAATCAGATGGGCCAAATAAGTCCGGCCCAAGCAAACACAACCTAAGAGGACAAACAAATTAGCCTAAACCAAAGCCCATGTAAATTAGCCCAATCTAAACCTAAACCAGTCCTAAACAACTAATCCTAGACCTAGACTAACTAGACCAAAAATAGATCCTCAAAGACCAGCCCCATGATGGACCCGACTATACTAGGCCTGAACCAAGCCTAGCTAACCTGAACCAGACCTAACCTAATACATAACCTAGACCAATGCTCCATGCCAAGTTAGGTCAAGCCAAACAAAAGCCCAACCTAAGCCTAAACAAAACCAAAACAGACTACCCACCCATACCAACTGGCTGAACCAAATTAAGGCTAAATCTGACTCCAATGAACTGAATCTGTCACACCCCAATTCCGACTGAACCAGAAGTGTGAGTGAACCAACTCTAAACCATGGTTCACACCGGGATCTCAATAGACCGTGTCAACCAATCATTCCAAGCAGTCTAACATAATCAAAGAATAATAAATAGTAACAGAATTAATAGATAAATGAACTGAGCTTTATATTGTAAATTAAATAATTATCCAAATTATTCCATCATTCACAAACTTAAATAATAAAAATATTACAATGTATTGTTTAAAATAAAATCTCCTCTAAAGGAAAACACAAAATTAGCACTCGCATGATGAGTCATGCTCGTCCTCTACTGCCTGAGTGTCAATGGCAGCAACATACAAAATGCACGAGATAACATTACAATTTGGGTCAGGTATAACTTGCAAGGTGCTATGGTAAGGTTTGGCGGCCATCGCACCTCCATGCACGAGAGTGTGAGCACACCCAACAGTCAGGCAACAATCCACACTACTGCTGTTGCCCCACATCACTCACTCCGGTATAGAGATAGAGCTAGAGTCTGGCGGTCAGGCAACAATCCACACTACCGCGTCCTCCCCCTGATACCCTACACTGTACCAATACCTAAACCCCTATTGGCAAGGGCTTGCAAGTGGGTTCTGTTTCTAACCAGTCCTATATGTCAATATAGTATCTATGGCCTTACCCCAGCACGACTCCCTACGACATAGAGATAGGGCTCGAGTCTGGCGGGCAGGGTGAACCACAATCCCACGTCCTCCCCCTGATACCCTATTCGCACCAAGTCTGCTAAGGTAGATGACGATACGAAAAATGTGTTAGCTGTGGATATATCCAGGGCTCACTCCCCTTCACATGCCACACACTAACTAAAAACATACACATGCCTAACATCCAACATCCTAGCATATGAAATGCATGATTAGATAATAGCAAAAGAAACAACTACATGGCATGTGAATATGCACAAACACCAAACAATTCAATTTACACATAGATTTAATCACAAAGGTTTACTGTTATTTAATTAATTAGAGTATAGGGTCTTGTCCCTTACCTGTCACGTGATAACAATTTCGTACAACGTCACAGGATCTACTCACGCTGTCTACAAGTCCTACATAGTCATACCTATAAGTTAGAATTCATTTATGAAGGTCATAACTGGTCAGAACCATGTTTGGTCAAGCAAACAAGGCTCGGAAGGCATACCGGTCTCAGTATACCGGTATTAGTAGAGTGAGACCGGTATGGTGCCACCGGTATATACCGGTTGCGCAAACCGCAGGCCCATACCGCAGGACCTTGTGTCCAACCGGTATGTCCTACGGTTTGGATCTGAGAACCCGATCTCGGATCTCCCTTCCACGTCGGTCTTCGGCTTAGTTTCTAGGGTTTCTTCTAACCCATTCTAAGGTCCAAGTATTGTAATGGCCTTCTGATTTTGACTAGAATGCCGTATCAAATCAGATTAGATCTAAAAGAAAAACTAGGCTTTTAATTAAAGTCCTAGGATTTTGGATTGCTGCGTTGCTTCACGACTCCGATCCGAAATCCTTTCATGACTAAGAGGATTGAGCACTTACCGGCAGTGTTCGTCGATTGGCGGCGTGCTCCTCCAACGGAAACCCCTTTCTTGAGCGGTCTCCTCCTTCCTTGCTCCTTCTCAGATCTCTTCTAGACGGCTAGGGTTTTGAGAAGGATCAAAGGAGTGTCAAAGTCTCTATTAATAGTGGGAGACCATTCTTAGGAAGGTTTCCCACGGTTGGAAACTTTCCAAATTCTGATTCGGAGTGAGGGACCCGCTGGAGTCCGTCTTCAGCCGAAAATACACATACCGGTCGCACATACCGGTCTGACTGACTGAGACCGGTATAGTCAGACCGGTATATAATTTTTACAGTTTTACACAGGTTCTCATACCTGAAAATTGAGTGGTTCGTCACCCGGCTTTGCCTTCCGATCCGGTTATGATTGGAATACCTGTCACCATATAAAACCATGGGATAGACAAGGTTTTTAGAACACAGTTCTTACAACTCTACCACCCTTAAAAGAAATTTCATCCCCGAAATTTGCATGTAGGACTCACAATTCTCCCACCCTTAAAATAAATTTCATCCTCAAAATTGTATGTACCTTCAGAGTCGAAAAGATGAGGGTATTCTTGTCGCATGGCATGCTCCTCCTCCCAGGTAATTTCTTCTACGTCCTGACTCTTCCAAACTACCTTGACATAGTGGATAGCTCACCTTCGAAGCTGTTGTATCTTTTTACTGATTAGCTCGATTGGTACCACCTCGAAGGTTAAGTCTTCTGTCAAATCTGGGGGGGTCTGCAACAAGAATGTGCGAAGGGTCTCTCACGTACTTCTTTAGTAAGGACACGTGGAAGACGTTGTGGACACTAGACATCGCTGGTGGCAATACAAGTTGATAGGCCACTTTGCCGCATCGGGACAGAATTTCATATGGTCCCATATATCTAGGACACAGTTTTCTTTTTCTTTCGAGCCGCTTTAGGCCGTTTACTGGTGAAACCTTCAAGAACACTTTATCACCAACAGTAAATTCAAGGTCTTGTCTCCTGTTATCAGCATAGTGCTTTTGACGCACCTGAGCTGTCTTTACTCGGTTCTTAATCTGATCCATTGCCTTGCAAGTTTCTTTTACAAATTATGGCCCTACGATTCGTCTTTCTCCAACTTCGTCCCATAATAATGGTGTTCGACATTTCTTACCATACAAGGCCTCATATGGGGCCATTTGAATCTTAGCCTGGTAGCTATTGTTGTAGGAAAACTCGATGAGGAAAGCTTCTCATCCCAAGCCCCCTTAAAGTCGATAGCACATGCACGAAGCATATCTTCTAGGATCTGGATGGTCCTCTCTGACTGACCATCCGTTTGAGGGTGGAAGGCTGTACTGAACTTTAGTTTCGTTCCCATGGCCTTCTGTAGTCCCTTCCAGAACTTCGATGTGAAGCGTGGATCTCTATCAGATATTATGCTCTTTGGGACACTGTGCAGTCTGACTATATTGTCCACATATAATTTTACCAACTTGTCCATGGTGTATTGCGGTCTGACAGGGATAATTCTTGCGGTTTTGGTAAGGCGATCTACAACTACCCAAATAGCATTCACTGACCTCAGAGTCATAGGTAGACCAGTGACGAAATCCATGGTAATACAATCCCATTTCCATGCCGGCTCAGGTGACGGTTGCAATAATCCTATGAGCCTCTGTCTTTCTGCTTTGACTTGCTGGCAGTTTAAACATTGAAACACATATCGGGCCACGTCTGCTTTCATACCCCTCCACCAGTACAATCTCTTTAGGTCATGGTACATCTTAGTGCTCCCAGGATGTACTGAATATGTAAGACCCGTATCGAACTAATCGGTCTTACCACCTTGTACCAGGTCTACCTATCATGGTCGAGCCAAATTGACCAAGTGCGTGAAGGTAATAGCGAAACCAGGTATTAAACTGACCCAAAAATAGTAAAATAGAGGGCAGCATCGCATACCCAGATAGGCAGGGTCGGACCCCCCTCATTAGGAAGTCAGACCCCTGAAATTTTAATTGGGGGTCGGATAATTTAGACCTAAGGGTCGATGGGATCATCGACCCCCTCATC
Source organism: Protea cynaroides (assembly GCA_028583415.1). Taxonomy (NCBI): domain Eukaryota; kingdom Viridiplantae; phylum Streptophyta; class Magnoliopsida; order Proteales; family Proteaceae; genus Protea; species Protea cynaroides. The sequence goes on along the minus strand of CM053268.1, from coordinate 63,720,416 downwards.
GACCCCCTCTTTGCCGACAGAAACCGTAAATAGAAAACTTTCCAAATTTCAAGGGGATTCTTTCCTAATCTCAATGGGACTTATTTTGGAAGGTTCTCCTCTATAAATAGGATGTCCCTTAGCCTCTTTCACTCCTTTTGAAACCCTAATTGAAAGTGAGAGAAAGAGAAGAGAAGGAGTGTAAGACCCGTGTCAATCTAACCCGGTCTTACCACCTTGAACCAGGTTTACCCATCATGGTCGAGTCAAATGGACCAAGGGTGTGAAGGAGATCGAGATCCGAGGTATCAAATCGACCCAAAAACACTTAACTTGAAGGGAGGGTCGCATACCCAGCTAAGTAGGGTCGGACCTCCCAAAGCAGAAAGTCAGACCCTCAATTTTGAAGGGAGGGTCGGACATCTTGAACCCTAGGGTCGACGGGATCATCGACCCTCCCATCGACCCTCGGTTACCGTAAGAAATAGAAATTAGGAAATTTCCTAATTTTTGATTGAGATTCTTTCCTAATCTCAATGGAACTTATTTTAGGATGTTCCTACTCTATTTAAATGATGTCCCTAAGCCTCTTTCACTCCTTTCACAACCCTAATTGAATTGAGAAAAGAGAAGAGAAGGAAAAGAAGAAGAAGAGAAGAAAGGAAGAGAATTTAGCCAAAAGAGAACAGTTGCAGAGAAAAGAGTATTCTTCTCAGGTATGGATACTAATTCCATGAGTTTATACAGACCTTAGGATAGATATTGATGAGAGTGTAATCTCGAAGAAACCCAAACTATCAACCCATGATTAGGTTTTTATGGAAAATCATGAGGGAATGCATGAAAGCTATTTAGGTGGATGATTCATGGTTCTAGACCATGGAATGAATGTTGAATGGAATGTAGAAACAAGCCATATGACCCCAAACACGAAGAATGGACCAAAAAGAGGGAATTAGACCAAAGTGCATCGAGGGTCGCACCGAGGGTCGATGACCATCCGACCCTAGGTGATCCTGACCATCGACCCTCAGTATTCGGGAAGTTCAGATTTGGGGAGGGTCGCACCCAGGGTCGATCAGGACTCCGATCCTACCTCCGACCCTCAATTAACAGAATGGTTTTTAAAATCTGAATAAATTCTAATTAAATTTTATCAGTTTTGTTAGGTCTTCTAGCAATATAATAACATTATAAAGGTGATTTTAAAGCTTAGAAAAGTATCTATTAGCAAGCTAAGGTGAGGAAACAGAACTCTAAACTAATTGGTTAATAACAAACTGTTTTCTATTTTCTTGAGTCCAATGCCATGCTTGATTCTATGCGTATATGTTTGTAATGTGCATACAACATGTCATCCAATATTTCTATTATTTGTTCATGCATATTTATTTTATTGTTTATAACATGATGATGATGATGATAGGAATAGGCATGTGATTGTATGTGTGTGGTTGGTGTACTTGATGCGAGCGAGTATCAGGAGAGGTGTGATGAGAACGTCAATAAACGTTAACCTTTGGCGGGTCTCAGCACTTTAGCTCTATCTCTAACTCAAGTCTTGTGCATTAGCATCGTCGTATCGCCATTACCTTAGCAAAACTATTATGTCGTAGAGTATCAGGGGAGGTGGTCTCGATCCTTGTAGTCTCTGACTCTACCGGGGGGCCTTAGCTCTATCTCTATGGACATTCTGAGGGATGCTGGGGTGAGGCCTTGGATACACTTTTTGGCATTAAGATTGGTTAGTTGCGAGTCCAGTTTGCAGCCCTCGCCAACAGGGGCTTATGTGTTGGTATGACACTATATAGCAATAAACGTTAACCTTTGTTATATAATGTTCATGATTGGGTGCTTGTGAGTCGACGATAAACGTTACCTTCGGGCGGCGTCACACACTTGTGTATAGAGGCGGGGTCAATAAACGCGACCTTTGACTACCTAAACCTTTCTATTGCATACTGGAAACTTTAAGCCAGACCAAAGATATGAATTGATTGCATGCATATGTACTGTTGCATTGTTTTGTCTACTCACTGAGCCGTGATGTGTGCTCACCCCTCGACGTCGAATATTTTAGTTGATGATGCAGGTTTCACAGTTGAAGACTATATGAGTGCTCCAGCATACGGGAATGTAGCAGCGATGGAAGCTGAAGCTGAAGTGGATACACATGATTCCTCTTGCGAGTGCAACTCATGTGTATTCTATTAGATATTTTCTAGATTTCTTTATTTGGATTTAATAAAGACATGTATTTGATAATTATTTATGTCTCAGTTGATACAGAATAATTTTCTATTTAAATATTAATATCACAGTAGATTCTCAGTTCATTTTATTATAAGACTTCTGCTATTGTGTATTTACTCTGATTGTGATTACGGATGTATGGGGGTTCAGATAACATGGGGATAGCCTACTCGAGATCCTGGTTGAACCGTTGGTTTGCTAGCGGTTCATCACACCATTCTGAACAGTGCGGAAATTGGGGTGTGACAAGGAGAAGAGAAGAAAAGTTGAAGAAGAAGAATAAAGTGAAGAATTCAGAGAAACCTCTGAATCTCAGCAAACCAAAAGGTATGGGTATGTTTCCATTAATGATTTAAGACCTTAGAATAGTTCACGAAGAGGGTATGGTCTAGGAGAAACCCAAATCATCCATCCATGGGAGGATTTCAATGAAATCCATGGAGGAAATCATGGTAGGCAAAGTAAGGAAGAAACCTAGAGTTTTAAGCCACAGAACAAGCATAGAATGGATTGTGGAAGTAAGCCATAGGACCAAAACATAAAAGAATGGACTGTAGAATGATATTCTTGACTCAAACCATGGGGGGTCGCACGTGGGGTCGATTGGGAGTCGACCCTACCAGACCATAGGATCGACCCCCAGCATTCGGGAAGTCCAGAGATGGGGTGGTTGCACCCAGGGTCGATGGAACATCCGACCCTGGCATCGACCCTACCCTGGGGGTCACAGTAAACTACTACCCTACCTGCGACCCTCGCTTAACAGCAAGCCTGAAAGTGTCAGAATGACTTCTAACTAAAATCTATCGACTTGTTAGGTTTTCCTATTGATATAAAAGTGATTCTTAAAGCTTGAAAGAGGATCTACACTCAAGCAAAGGTGAGGGAACAAGACCTAAACTAATTGGCTAATAATAAACTGTTTTTATTTTCTTGAGTCCAATGCCATGACTGATTCTATGCGTGTATGCTTGTAATGTGCATTCAACATGTCATCCAATATTCTTTCTATTAAAGTTCATGCATATTTAATTCTATGTTATTTATAACATGATGATGATGATGATGCTAGGAATAGACATGTGAATGTTTGTGTGTGGTTAGTGTACTTGATGCGAGTGGGGCATCAGGGGAGGTGTTATGCGGTGTTTGATCCGGATACTTTAGCTCTATCTCTACTCAAGTTTTGTCCACTGACATCCTCGTATCACCATTACCTTAGTGGAACTATTACGTCGTAGGGCGTTAAGGGAGGTGGTCTCGGACCGTGTAGTCTTCGACTCTACCGGGGGGCGTTAGCTCTATCTCTATGGACGTATTGAGGGATGCTGGGGTGAGGCCTTGGATACACTGTTTGACATTAGGATTGGTTAGTCACGAGCCTAGTTTGCAAGCCCTCATCAGCAGGGGCTTATGTGTTGGTATGGGTAGGGCATCAGGGGAGGTGTTATGCGGTGTTTGATCCGGACACTTTAGCTCTATCTCTATTCCATGTTGGGGTGGATGTGAACGACAATGGTGTTTGATCCGTTGGGTGGGCTTACACACCCTATGTATAGAGGTGAGGCGGCCACCGAACCTTTCTATAGTACATTGTAAACTTATATACCAGACCACAGATATAAATTGAATGCATGCATATGTTTGTTGCATTGTTTTGTTTGCTCACTGAGCCGTGATGTGTGCTCACCCTTTCGACGTCGAATATTTTTAGTTGATGATTCAGGTACCACTGTGGAAGACTATATGAATGTTTCTGTGTATGGGCACATTGCTGTGATGGAGGCTGAAGACATAGTGGAGGCGCATACTCCTCATGCGAGTGCAACTCATGCGTTTTCGATTAGATTTTTATTTGAACTATTAAGGAAATGTAATTGATATTTTATTTATTTATGTCTCGGTTAATACAACATAATTTGATATTTTTTTTATGATTATCACAGTTAGATTCCTCAGTTCATTTATTATTAAGACTTCCGCTATTGTGTATTTATTCTGATTATGGTTGTGGATGTGTATGATTTATTTTAAAAGGGCACAACCTATTAGAGATCCTGATTGAACCGTTGGTTTATTAACGGTTTATCACACCATTCTGAATAGTGCGGAATTGGGGTGTGACATAATATGGAGTGGAGTGAGCTTCCAACATGATTCGATTTCTGATTTCCAGATCTTCATTCTCAGGTATGCATAAACGCCCATGTTATCTAAGTACCTTGTCTGCATCCAAGGTGAAATCAGGGTTGGCTCGACCCTTTTCCAAATCTTCTTGAACTGTCTTGAGGTATGAGTCCTCTAGGACTGATGCTTTTACCTCATCCTTCAGGTTAGGCAGAATCTTTAGTGCTGCAAACATAAGGGCAAACTTCTGTATCAACCCTTGCTCGATTGGATCATCTGCTGACTTTATTAAGAGCTGTTCTTCATTCTCAGATGAGCCAGAAATGTCAGCACACAATGTCGCATTTGTACTTGGCCCTGCTTCAGGGTTCGATTCCCATTTCCTGCTCAGAGCATCAACTACAATGTTATCTTTACCAGGGTGATACTGAATGTCACAGTCGTAGTCCTTGAGTAATTCTAACCACCTCCTCTGCCTCATGTTCAGGTCTTTTTGGGTGAAAAGGTACGTCAGGCTTTTGTGGTCAGACTTAATCTGGAATTTCTCACCATACAAGTAATGTCTCAAAGTCTTGATAGTATGAATGACCGCTGCCAACTCTAGGTCATGTGTAGGGTAGTTTTTCTCATGCTCCTTCAGTTGTCTTGAGGCGTAGGCTATCACCTGTTCTCCTTGCATCAACACATAATCCAGTCCCAAACCTGAAGCATCTGTGTATAGTGTGAATGGAAGGCCTGGAGCTGGAATAGTCAATATAGGTGCTGATACCAGTCTTGACTTCAGTATCTGAAAGCATTTCTCACATTCTTCAGTCCATATGAACTTCTCCCCCTTTTTGGTCAACCTGGTGAGTGGAACAGCAATCTTGGAATAATCCTCCACAAACCTTCTATAGTATCCAGCTAAGCCCAGGAAGCGATGTATTTCAACAACTGTCTTCGGTGCCTCCCATCCTACTATGGCTGAAATTTTACTGAGATCTACCTTGATTCCTTCAGCAAACACCACGTGACCTAGGAAGGCCACTTCATCTAACCAAAATTCACATTTCTTGAATTTTGCATAGAGCTTCTCTCTTCTCAGTCTTTGTAATGCTACTCTTAAATGCACTGCATGTGTCTCCTTGTTCTTGGAGTATACTAGAATATCGTCTATGAATACGATAACTGACGTATCCAACATGTCATGGAATACTCGGTTCATTAGCTCCATAAATGATGCAGGTGCATTAGTCAACCCAAAGGACATCACAAGGAACTCATAGTGTCCATATCTCGTCCTGAAAGCTGTTTTAGGAATGTCTGCCTCCTTTATTTTGAGTTGATGATACCCTGACCTCAGATCAATCTTTGAGAATACACTCGACCCTTGCAGTTGATCAAACAAATCATCTATTCTTGGTAGTGGGTATCTGTTCTTGATGGTGAGCTTGTTTAACTCTCGATAGTCCATACAAAGACGTACGCTACCATCCTTTTTCTTGACAAAAAGCATAGGTGCTCCCCAAGGTGAGATACTTGGCCTTATAAATCCCTTGTCTAACAGTTCTTGCAGCTGAGTTTTCAACTCCTTCAACTCATTAGGAGCCATCCGGTAAGGTGCTTTAGACACAGGTGCCACCCCTGGTAGGAGGTCTATCACAAACTCAATAGCCCTGTCAGGTGGTAATCCGGGTAGGTCTTCTGGAAACACGTCAGGAAATTCCCATACTACTTCGATATCCTCCATTCTTGGCAAGTCAGCGGTAATGTCCATTACTGATACAAGGTATCCTACTCTTCCTTTCTCTAAGCACTTCCTTGCTTTTAGGGCTAAGAGTATAAGCTTTCTCTTTCTAGACAGCTTAGCCCCTTTAAAGTTAAACTCCGTCCCTTCACTGTCCTTGAACACCAACTTCTTCTCAGCACATAACAGGTTTGCTGAATGTTTAGATAACCAGTCCATGCCCAGAATGACATCGAAATCTGACATCTCCAGCTGGACTAGATTGGCTTCCAACTCTCGTCCTTCAATATGCACTGGGCAAGGCCCATAATATTTTTCTAATACCACCTCCATTCCCATGGGGGACCGAACTAACAGACTTGATTCCAAAGTCTTGATGGGTTGATCTAGTCCTTTTCTGAATGACACGGACACAAAAGAATAGGTGGCCCCCGAGTCAAACAGGACTCTGGCCAGTAATCCTGCTATATTTACTATACTTGAGGTTTTCAAAATTTTCCCTTAGTTTTAAATGCACAAACAATTAATGCGGTAGTTAAGGAGTAAGTATAAAATCATACCTGTAACCACATCTGGTGATGCGACTGCCTCCTCTGTAATAACAACATATACCTTGCCTTGCTGCTGCTCCCTCTTTGGTTGTGGGCAGGTTCTGGCATAATGTCCCACCTGTTGGCAATTAAAACACTTTACACTAGTATTCTGTCCCGCCGCCTGTAGTGTCACTGCAAGAGCAAGTCTGGGAGGCACAATGCTAGTTGGTGGCCTGAATGAACGGTATGGTCTGTTGCTTCTTCCACCTTGGACCTCAGGGTTAGGCCTCTTCAGACCCCTATTTTGTGCAAAGAAGCTATCTCTCTGGCTTGCTTCGATGACTCGAGCCACCTGTACAACTTCATTATATATCTTCAATCCTCGCCCCAACACATGCTCTCTTATAACACCCCGAAGACCCATAGTGAAACGACGAGTCTTTGTTTCTTCCTCCTGCATACTGGTTGGAGCGAAGAAGAATAACTCCTCATACCTCTGTTGGTATGCTTCTACAGTCATTTGGGATTGCTGCAAGTTAAGGAACTCCCTTTCCATCTGATCGCGAAAACTCTTGGGAAAATATTTGTCAAAGAAGGCTTCCTTAAATATTGGCCAAGTGATTATCTGGTGCTTTATCTCCAGATACGCCCTGATTGAGTTCCACCATCCATTGGCTTCCTCCTTCAGCATGTGGGTCGCATATAATACTTTTTCCCCATCATGACACTCCATTAGGCGAAAATTCTTCTCCATTTCAGCTATCCACTGTGCTGGCCACAGTGTTTTCCCTAGCTTTCCTGTAAAAGTTGGTGGCTTGAGCTTTAAGAATCCATCCACCGCTCTGGAAAGACTACTCTGTGCAAATGGGACCTGTCCATGTGGTGCTTGTCCATACCCTGTCTGACCATACCATTGTGGCTGGTAAGAGTAGCCACTCTGATTTGCTCCCTGATTCCCATCATAGTATACACCCTGATATGGACCCTGATATCCACCCTGATCCTGGTTAGGGATGGATGTTCCTATAACTGTGTGGGGAACCGTGTTGGGTTGGTTCTGTTGTGGTGGTCCCTCAGTAGCTGTACTAACCCCCACTGGTTCCGCATGTACATTCTCAACATTTGTGGATGGCATGTATGCAGGTGCCAGCGCAGGCCCAGGTGGCCTAAACATTTTCAACATTTCGTCGAAAAACTTTTTCTGCTGTGCCTCCATGTGAGTGACTAAACTTGCCATCATTGTTTCAGAGCTTGTAGATGTTTGCCCCTGCAAAGGTGATTCTTCATTATCTCTCATCAGATTTTCATTTTCATTCAGGGGGTTAAGTTCTTCCCCACTTACTCTCTCTTCATTCTCTTCAGAGTTTTCAGTCCCTGAATTCCTTTCTATTGGAGACGCCCTTGGGTGACGGCGTCTGCGAGGAATTCTACGTCCATTTTCTCTCACCATTGAAGCAAATTGATTTCCTGTGCGATATCTGAATACATTGAAACACATGAGACAAATGAGACATTTATTCCAACGATAATATTTAGTCTCAACGCATATGCACCATAAGTAATCATCAATAGGAAAGAAAATAAGCAATTTATAATTATTTCCTGAAATTTTCTAAGCACAATCATTTATTCCGGTCATAACATGCAGGCGTGAGGTCTGGTAGTGAAGTTCGGCCGGTTCGGGGAATGGTTTTGAATTCCCAAACCCCCATGAGGTACCGGCTGCGGTACCGGTCTCTCCTTGAGTGAGACTGGTATACCTGGCGGTACATACTGGTTGCACATACCATCGGCGGTACCGATCGCACACAACCCCATTGGGTGAGACCGGTATACCTTACGGTAGGTACCGGTCGCACCATACCGCCAGAGGTACCGGTCGCACATACCAGTCCAAAAGTGCGACCGGTATCTTTGGAAAACTCTTTAAAATCGCGATTTCCGCCTCATTCTTCATTTTTTACTTTAGAGTTTACTCCAGTGGCGATTCCTCTCCGTGTCTCTGAGTTTCTACAGTCCATCCGGTGCCTCTAAGAGTGTTTTTACTTCAACCAAGAGTATCAACTCGTCTCTCAGGTAAGCTTATCCCTCTCTTCCCTCTTTTTAGAAAAATTCTCATCGTCTTTCATGCCAAAACCTAGGTTTTTCTTGATTTGGAAGTTTTTAACCGTAGAAAACTTCTATCTTCGCTTGAGAAAGGTTTTAGGGGTCTAAATGTGCAAAACCCCTCAACCAATTCGAAGTTCCATCGGTTGGTTTAAAGAAAATCCCAAAATTTTGACTTTTAACTTAGGTTTCTAGGTTTTTCGATGTTTTTGATAAATTTTTGTTAATATGTCTCTATTTCTTTGTTTTTGTGGTGTAATTGTTTGATTTATTTTAGCATTGTGCCACCACAATAATTCCTCGTGCCCATATTGGCTGCGTTTGAGGCTTTTTCACCATTTTCTACCGTTATGCTGCCGAATTTTTTTTCTTCTGAAATTGTTCTCTAACTGTCTCACTTTTCTTTGTTTAACAGTTACAATATGTCTAGACGTCGTGGCACGGGGAAACGATCATATATGCCGGGTATGAACCCACCACATCCTCCGCCTGTTCCTTATGATGAGAGGTTCTTTCGTTCAGAGGCTGTCGCTTCGCGCCTTGCATGGTTCCGAGCGAAACGTATAGAAGTAGGTCGTTTTGTGAACCTAGAGCATCTGCACCGTTTCGATGTTAAGGCGGCTTTTGGGGCGATGGGTTGGTTACCCATTATTCAGTATAGAGAGACCACTTGTCCCAGCTTGGTGAAATTGTTCTTTGCCAATCTGGAGGTAGAAGGGGATCCTAATGACTGGGAGCATGCTAGGGACCTACGCATTACTAGCTATGTGAAAGGGACGATGATCTCTTTCAACACTGCCGAGTTAGCCGCACTTCTTGAGATTCTAGATGACGGGGATCTCATCTATTGTCCACCCCGAGCTAAAGGGTACCTTACTGAGGACATGAGAGCAGCCATTTCAGAGCAGATTTTGTTGCCAGGCAGTATCATGTTGGCTTCAAACCTTCATCCTGTGCCTCGTCTATATTGCCGTATTATACAGCACGACATTGTTCCCCAGAGTGGTCACTATGGAGAGTTGTCCCAGTTGACCCAGTATCTGACCTACTGTGTGACTACCAGGCACCGGATCTGCCTGCCTTACCTGATCCTTCGTACCATGATTTATGCGACAAAGCCCAATGTAACGGGCAATCTTCCATATGGTAGGTTGATCACATCGCCTGGGTGTGGACATGCAGGGAGAGGTAGCTGTTGAGATCACTATGAGCTCCGACATAGATGTTGAGGCCATCTATAAGATGCAGATGGATGATCTAGAGCTCAGTAACGAGGAGCTACAAGCTCGTCCTCTCCCACCTAGGAGTCATACGGCAGCCGCAGTAGCAGCAATAGCAGCAGAGATAGGGGGTGATGGGGATGCACACATGGAGGACATCCCAGCGCCTGCACCCCAGCATTCTCCAGGAGTAGGACCATCTCGGCCTTCTTCAGTGGCGGGACCATCTCATCTTTCTTCGGACCCAGTGATGAGCATGCTCATGGAGATCCGAGATACTCAGAGGGGGATCATAGATACTTAGAGGGAGATGGGTCAGGACTTGGGGCGTCTAGCTTGCATCCTACGGGTCACGCAGGACCAGGTTCATTGGCTTAGAGAGGCGTACGAGCGTGACTATGATATCGCCGACCCGATACCACCCAGGCCCGCTACTCCACCATAGCCTGATGTAGTTTTATTTTATTCACATGTGGTTTATTTTGTTAACAGAGTAACTGTCCAACTTGTGGACTGTACTCTGTCGTACACTTTGTACTTAAAATTATGAAATGGTTATTTGTTTTTCTTTAATACTTTAGTGCTTATAATTGTTCTTCCATTAATAGTATATTATGCATCTTTCTTAAGTCTCAAGCATCAAACAAGCTTATGGTGTGTTCTTATTAACGTTTTTAATTTTCCTAACTCAGTTCATTGGACACAGTTAGATGCATAATGATTAGCTGGACAGAGCCTAGGGCTCTGATACCAAGTTGTCACACCCCAATTTCGGCTGAACCAGAAGTGTGAGTGAATCGGCTCTAAACCACGGTTCACACCAGGATCTCAATAGATCGTGTCAACCAATCATTCCAAGCAGTCTAACATAATCAGAGAATAATAAATAGTAGCGGAATTAATAGATAAATGAAATGAGCTCTATATTGTAAATTAAATAATTATCCAAATTATTTCATCATTCACAAACTTAAATAATAAAAATATTACAATGTATTGTTTAAAATAAAATCTCCTCTAAAGGAAAACACAAAATGAGCACTCGCATGATGCGTCATGCTCGTCCTTTATTGCCTGAGTGTCAATGGCAGCAACTGTACAGTACGCTGGGGCAGTCATGAAGTCATCAACTGTGTACCCTGCATCAAAATCTGAAAAGAATAATATATATATTCGGGTGAGCTCACAACTTAGCTCAGTAAGTACAAAACCAATGCAACATACAAAATGCATGAGATAACATATAATTTGGGTCAGGTATAACTTGCAAGGTGCTATGGTAAGGTTTGGCGGCCACCTTACCTCCATGCACGATAGTGTGAGCACACCCAACAGTCAGGCAACAATCCACACTACTGCTGTTGCCCCACGTCACTCACTCCGGTATAGAGATAGAGCTAGAGTCAGGCGGTCAGGCAACAATCCATACTACCGCGTTCTCCCCCTGATACCCTACACCATACCAATACCTAAACCCATATTGGCAAGGGCTTGCAAGTGGGTTCCATTTCTAACCAGTCCTATATGTCAATACAGTATCTATGGCCTTACCCCAACACGACTCCCTACGACATAGAAATAGGGCTCGAGTCTGGCGGGCAAGGTGAACCATAATCCCACGTCCTCCCCCTGATACCCTATTCGCACCAAGTCTGCTAAGGTAGATGGCGATACAAAAAAGGTGTTAGCTGTGGATATATCCAGGGCTCACTCCCCTTCACATTCCACACATTAACTAAAAACATACACATGCCTAACATCCAACATCCTAGCATATGAAATGCATGATTAGATAATAGTAAAAGAAACAACTACATGGCATGTGAATATGCACAAACACCAAGCAATTCAATTTACACATAGATTTAATCACAAAGGTTTACTGTTATTTAATTAATTAGAGTTTGGGGTCTTGTCCCTTACCTGTCACGTGATAACAATTTTGTACAGCGTCACAGGATCTACTCACGCTATCTACAAGTCCTACATAGTCATACCTATAAGTTAGAATTCATTTATTAAAGTTGGAATTCATTTATGAAGGTCACAGCTGGTCAGAACCATGTTTGGTCAAGCAAACAAGGCTCAGAAGGCATACTGGTCTCAGTATACCGGTCTCAGTAGAGTGAGACCGGTATGGTGCCATCGGTATATACCGGTTGTGGTACATACCGGTCTCACTGAGTGAGACCGGTATGTGCCTGCGATATATACCGCAGGCCCATACCGCAAGACCTTGTGTCCAACCGGTATGTCCCACGGTTTAGATCTGAGAACCCGATCTCGGATCTCCCTTCCACGTTGGTCTTCGGCTTGGTTTCTAGGGTTTCTCCTAACCCATTCTAAGGTCCAAGTATTGTAATGGCCTTCTGGTTTTGACTAGAACGCCGTATCAAACCAGATCAGATCTAAAAGAAAAACTAGGCTTTTAATTAAAGTCCTAGGATTTTGGATTGTTGCGCCGCTTCATGGCTCCGATCCGAAATCCTATCATGACTAAGAGGATTGAGCACTTACCGGCGGTGTTAGTCGGTTGGCGGCGTGCTCCTCCGACAGAAACCCCTTTCTTGAGCGGTCTCCTCCTTTCTTGCTCCTTCTCAGATCTCTTCCAGACGGCTAGGGTTTTGAGAAGGATCAAAGGAGTGTCAAAGTCTCTATTAATAGTGGGAGACCGTTCTTAGGAAGGTTTCTCACGGTTGGAAACTTTTCAAATTTTGATTCGGAGTGAGGGACCCGCTGGAGTCCGTCTCCAGCCGAAAATACACATACCGGTCGCACATACCGGTTTGACTGACTGAGACCGGTATAGTCAGACCGGTATACACATACCGGTTGCACATACCTCAAACCGGTATATAATTTTTACAGCTTTATACAGGTTCTCATACCTGAAAATTGAGTGGTTCGTCACCCGGCTTCGCCATCGGTCCGGTTATGATTGGAATACCTGTCACCATATAAAACCATGGGTTAGACCAGGTTTTTAGAATACGGTTCTTACAGAATCAACCCAACCTTGAACCTGAACTAGGTCAGGCCGAACCAGACATGGCCCAGACCAAACCGAAAACAAACCAAAAAAACCTTGAAATCAGCAGACCAAACTGATCCAAATAAAAACCCAAAATACCATAGCAAACAATCACCTTATTCGGGTTCTCAAAGCATAGCATCACAGAGGGGTAACAAAACATAAAAAAGAAAAAAAATTAAATGCCAATCAACATGGAAGAACATCCAACTCAAGGAAAACTCAAACAATTCAAAGGCAAAAAAGGTGATCATATTAAGCAGCCAAGAGCAAAACTAAAAATGGGAAAAAAATGATGGACAGAGAAGCATAAAATGAAACTAGAACTCTAAGTAATTGCCTTACCTGAAACTAGAGCCAAACATAAAAAAAATAACAAAAATAAAAACCATACTGGTCAACGGCCAAAACTAAGAAGATCAAGTGAGGTTTGACAAAAGAATAGAGAAAACTAGCTTATGCTTGACCCTTGACCGAATGCTCTAGCTACTAATGGGGGAAAATCACAGCAATGAAGGAAGATGAACAATCCAACTCATTAACCACTAAGAAAAAAAAAGTACTTCAAACTGGGGCATACAAAGGAAAATAAAAAAAATAAAATCATGAAATAAAAAAGATAAGAAGGACTACAAGCATGGGGAAACATCCTACAGCATATCCACAATAACCAAAAGTGAACCGATTGAAAAATTCCTCTTGGGACAACCAACAAAGAAACCCAACTGCAATTGCTTACAACAAGAAAAAAATAAATTGCATACGGCACATGGGAGAGATCAACAATGTAAACAAACCAAAAATCCTGTGGGAAGAACAAGAAATAGCTTAATGCAAAAGGGCATAAACTCTATGAATAACGTGGTCGAGCACCTCATGTGCAAAAGGAAGAATAAAAGCAAATAAAATAAGAAACTAAAAAACAGCAAAAACCATGACTGAATCCGATGTCATGAGCAACAATGGGAACTAAAAAGGATAAAGAGATGCATGAACAATGAAAGAGGGATGATTACACCACTTAAATTCTAACTCAAACAAGTTCAGACAACCATAGAACTCAGTCGCAAAGACCTCTTAACAAATGACAGAGAACTATGACAATAGAATGCGAGAAGTAAGAAACATACCTGGAAGCCTGCAGCTGCGAGCCCCCCTTCCTTTCTCAGCTTGTTCCTTCTTCTTTGCTTCTTCAGCCACAAATCCTTCTTCCTCTCCCACCCTCACGAATCTCTCTGTTTTCTCTTTCTGTCCACCTTCTCTCTTCCCTCAAGATTTTTCTTCGGCCCTCCTTTTATCTCCTCCTTTCTAGATCGGCCTATTAGGTCGGCTCTTGGCATGGCTCTTGGCGGTTGGTTCCTTAAGATGGGGGCTTAATGGCTGCGGGAAATGAGGGATGGGAAGTGTGTGTTGTCGATGGGAGAGGGAATGAAGGTGATGAGGTGGCTGGGGAGTAGCTAGGTGCTTGGCGGTTTTTGGGGGATGGATTTCAGGGACAAGAGATGAGGTGTTGACCTCCCCTCTTCCCCTCCAACTCTCTCCCTCAACGCCTCTCTCTCACTCTACATCTCCTCTCTTTTCTATTCTTTTCCTCTTCTGGTTTAGGGATTTAGGTTGTTATATATATATATATATATATATATATATATATATATATATATATATATATATATACTTGATGCCCAAATTACCCCCACTCTACAACTCTCCTCTTCTTTTACGGTTGTATATATATATATATATATATATATATATAACCTTTTTCTTTTTCTCTCTTTTTTTCTTTTTTTTTTTTTTTTTGGTTTTTTTCCATTAATTTATTTATTATTATTGTTTTTTTAAACTTAAAATGACAACAATGCCCTCTCCCATCATGCACGATGATGTGGCGAGAGAGAGAGAAGAGAGAAATCCCACAGGGCAAAACTGGGTACTGACACTGTGATCTAATGAAGAAGCTATAAGATCAAGCTCAGACTGAACAAGTGTTTCAATTCTTACTTGGTTTAACTGATATGTTCAGCACGGTTCGTACTCAGATATTGGCTATGTCACTCTTGCCTTCTGCTGCCAAAGCCTATTCCTTAGTGCTTTAAGAGGAACATCAAAGAGGGTTATCTGTTTCTCAAATTAGTCCTAACAGTGTGGCATGTGCTGTGAACCGTAGCAACTTAGGGTTTTCTTGTAATGGTGGTAATTTTTCTAGGCAGTTTTCTTCAACTCCAAGTCATTTCCAGTCTTTTGACGCAAGAAATGGAAATCGACGACCTCAATGTACTCATTGCAATAAATTCGGGCATGCTAAGGAGACCTGCTTTGACATTCATGGGTTTCCTCCGCATCTTGGTTGCAAGTTTCTAAGGTTCAATCGTTCTCAGAACCCATAGTTACATCTTGCCACAGATTTTGTAAATCAGTCTAATGGCGATGGTTGTCTCCACAGTTCCAATGTTCCTAAGGCCAATTTATCTACTGATACATCGACATCTGCCTCTGCTTCTCCTCTGCCTCCTCTGACTCAACTTCAGTACCAGCAACTGATCTCATTCCTGAATGGTAGTCAACTGAATGCAAATTTTGCAAGTATACCATTTTTCTTAAATACATCTATTATCCCACACTCTTGGGTCATTGACTCCGGTGCTTCCCATCATTTTTTTGCTTCTAAATATTCAAATTCACACTCGGTTTCTCCTGCTACTCACCCACCGGTGCTGGTCCCTGATGGTAGTCAATACTTCATTGAAAGTGTCAGTAATCCCAAAATTTCATCTCATATCAAATTGAATAATGTCTTCCATATCCTGAAATTTTCGTTCAATTTGCTATCTGTCAGTCAACTCACCAAATCTTTGAACTGCTCTGTAAGATTTTTTCCTTCTTTTTGTATATTCTAGGACTTGTGCACGAAGATGGTGACTAGGGTGGGCCTGCTGCGTGATGGTTTGTACCGTTATGAGTCTTCTCCAGCTCCTGTAGCATGTTCGGTCACCTCTGAACTTTGGCATTTCAGGTTCGGTCACCCTTCCTCTCATACTGTTCAAATTCCTGGATTACAGTCGTATTCTGGTGTATGTGATGTGTGCCCCTTAGCAAAACACATACGCTGTCCATTTTCTATTAGTACTTATCTGTCTGTTACTAGTTTTGAACTCATTCATTGTGACATATGGGGTCCTTATTCGACCCCATCACACACTAGCTGCAAATATTTTCTTACTCTGGTGGATGATTACACACGTACAACCTGGGTATTCTTGATGAAATGTAAATCTGAGACCTATTTGCTGTTATCTTAATTTTTTTCAATGGTTGTTACTCAATTTTTTTACTTCAATAGAAACTATTAGAACTGATACTGGGTCGGAGTTTATTTCTTCTTCTATCCAACGTCTCTTTCATTCTCTTGGGATTATTCATCAAGGTACGTGTGTGTACACTCCCCAACAAAATGGGGTTGTTGAAAGAAAACAGTCGACATCTTCTTCAGGTTGCTAGGGCCTTATGGTTTCGAGCCCATCTTCCATTAAACTTCTGGGGGGAGTGTGTTCTCACAGCATGTTACCTCATAAACCGTTTGCCAACTACTGTCTTAGCTGGAAAATCTCCCTATGAGATGTTGTTTAACAAGTCTCCTTCATATACACATCTCAGGACCTTTGGCTCACTATGTTATGCCAAAAATTCCTCACCGAATAAGCATAAGTTTTCTCTTAGATCTACACTCTGTATATTTGTCGGTTATCCTCCTAATCAAAAGGCCTACAAAGTGTATGATCTAACTTCTCATCATATCTTTATTAGTCGTGATGTTCAATTTTTTGAAACTATTTTTCCTTATAATTCTCATTCTGATATTACCTGTCCTCCTTTAGATTCACCATCTACTGTAGTTATTCCCACTCCAGTTATAAGTGCTGATACATCTACTCCAGTGACCATTTCTCATCAGTCTATATCTGGTTTGTCTCAAGACCCACTTCTTCCATCTTCGGTAGTGGATCCTGCTCCACAATGGACCCTCCATATCTACTTCTGACCCACAAAGTTCATTACCCTCCGTTCCTCATTCTGATTCACAAGGCCCAACATTTCATTCCACTTCCCCATGTCCCACCAATCCCGATATGCACATTTCCTCTTTACCTCTTGTTACTCGTTGATCCACAAGAATTTAATAACCTAATACTCGACTGAGGGACTATATTTGTAATTCGGTTACTCAGCAGCCCACTCTGGCGTCATCATCAGGTATGGTCTATCCTATCCACCACTACATTAGTTTCTTTTCAAAATTATGCTTACAAAGTTCTTTTATCCAATTTGTGT
This sequence comes from Protea cynaroides, assembly GCA_028583415.1. Taxonomy (NCBI): domain Eukaryota; kingdom Viridiplantae; phylum Streptophyta; class Magnoliopsida; order Proteales; family Proteaceae; genus Protea; species Protea cynaroides. The sequence continues at coordinate 63,703,112 of CM053268.1, read as the reverse complement.
TCTGTCATTGAGCCTAAGACCTATCATCAGGCCCATAAACACGTTGAGTGGCAAAAGGCCATGGATGAGGAACTCCGGGCCTTACATGATAACAATACTTGGACTATTGGGCCTTTACCTGAAGGTAAACGGGCCATAGGATGCAAATGGACTTTCAAAATTAAGAGGTATGCTAATGGGCAGATTGAGAGGTATAAAGCCCGATTGGTGGCTAAAGGCTTTACTCAGTTGGAGGGGCTGGACTATCGTAAAACATTTGCTCCAGTCGCCAAACTAGTAACCGTACGATGTCTAATAGCTTTAGCTGCCTATCATAAATGGCCTCTCTACCAAATGGATGTGAAAAATGCCTTCCTACATGGAGACCTAGATGAAGAGGTGTTTATGGTTCCCCCACCCGGGTATATAGTTGAGGGAGCACAATTACAACAGGGCTTAGCTTGTCATCTTAAAAAGTCCTTATATGGACTCAAACAAGCACCCCGGCAATGGAACAAAAAATTCTTCTCAGCCCTCCTTCACATGGGATTTTCTCAGTCATTGGCTGATGCCTCTCTCTTTACATACAACCATTCGTTTATATTTACTACTATTTTGGTCTATGTTGATGATATCATCATCACTGGAACGGATGAGACTCATATTGCATCAACTAAGGTCGCTCTTCATACATATTTTCATATCAAAGACCTCGGTGTCGGAACGGATGAGACTCATATTGCATCAACTAAGGTCGCTCTTCATACATATTTTCATATCAAAGACCTCGATGCACTTACCTATTTTCTTGGCATAGAGGTTATTTTGACTGCTAATGGGCTCATACTATCCCAACAGAAGTATGCTCTGGACATTTTACATGAGTCTGGGCTTTTAGCAAGTAAACAAGCCCATTTCCAATGGACCAAAATTTGAAACTTAGTAATGAGTCGGGTTCTTTAATTGAAGATCCATCTATGTATCGTAGATTAGTTGGGCGACTCATCTCTCTCACTGTAACAAGGCCCGATCTGTGTTTTGCTGTACATATCTTAAGTCAGTTCATGCACGCTCTTCGTGCTCCACATCTATAGACTGCCATACGAGTGTTACGGTATTTGAAAGGGTCAATTTCTATTGGACTGCATATGGCCCATCATAATACTCCTATACTTTCTGGCTATTGTGACTCTGACTGAGATGGGTGCCCATTTACTAGAAGGTCTACATCTAGCTATTTTGTCTTCTTTGGCCCAAATCCTATTTCGTGGAAGACCAAGAAGCAACATACGGTTGCTCGCTTGCCGACTGAGGCCTAATATAGAGCTCTAGCTATGCTGTGAGCTCTCATGGATAAAATCCTTGTTTCAGGAATTCGGTTTTATGCATCCATTTCCAATCTCTATTTACTGTGATAATCAAGCTGCGCTTCACATATCGGCAAACCCGGTATTTCACGAGCGCACTAAACACATCAAAATAGATTGTCATTTTTTAAGGGAACACATTCAACAAGGAATGATTCGACCACTTCATATTCAATCCAAATTCCAGCGAGCGGATCTTTTGACAAAGGCATTGGGTCAAGGCCCTCTCTCCTTTTTGTTATCCAAGCTAGGACTTCGGAGTTCTTCTACGTCCGCTTGAGGGGGCATATTGAAATGTATTTTACTCATTTATGTAATTTTACTTTTTTGTCCTTAGTCTAACTTGTTGCTAGCTTGTATATATATAGTCTTCTGTACTGTTGATAAATGAAATATAATGGAACTTTTGAGTTCTGATCTGGAGTCTTTGATTCTGTATCACTCTGACAGACTTATTGTGAGTGTCTCACTGCCACTTACTCGTTTGGTCTTACATACGATAACAAACCTTTGCGAGTGGATGGACTGAAGAATCTCTCGACTCCGGTGCTTCTGTGGGGAAGAGAGTTGCAGCTGAAATTGGCTCTACCAAAATTGATAAATCTTCAAAAATTGCATTTATTGGACATAAAAAGTACTGATTTCAAGTCATTACACCAGATTTTAGTATCTAGAATATCTGATCTCCGATCCCTGGGTTTGGAATTTTGGTATATTCCCACTCCTTGTCCCCAAGATTTTGAATGGTCACCACTTTCTTGTTGCCATAGCCTATCGAAACTGAATCTACCGGGAGGATTAACAAAATTACCAAAGTCGGAAGAATTCCCACCAAATCTAACAAAGCTAAGGTTGCAATGGTTTATGTTGGAAGAAGATCCAATGCCAACTTTGGAAATGCTACCAAACTTGGAAAGTCTAACGTTAAGTTATGAGCACCACAATAGAACCACCAGATATTGTTTCTCTAGGTTTCGGAAGACTTCAATACCTACGACTTCTTCACCTAGTTTACTTGGAAGAATTGAAAGTGGATATGGCAGCACTGCCATGTCTTCTACATCTACAGATCACAAATTGCAAAAGCTTAAGAATGCTTCCTAAAGGATTATGGTTCATTAGGGCTCTCACAAAATTGGAGGTAATAAAGATGCCAAATGGATTCAATGAGAGGCTTCGAGAAGATGGGGAAGATTGGCATAAAATCCAACACATAACATCCATTATAATACGACGCACTTGACTTCTCTTCTGTTGCATTGAAGAAAAAATTGGAGATCACTGCATCATATTATTAAGAAATGCATACCTCTATGTTGTTCTCTCTCTCTCTCTCTCTCTCTCTCTCTCTCTCTTGAATATTTATGTGTCATGTAACTGTGCATTCTACATTAAATGATCATTCTCAAATATATAAGAATACTGCAATGAATTGTTGGAATTTATTTTGTCATTGTTGGCAACTTGGTAGATGTGACGGAGTGATAGTGAGTATACAATCAAAAAAATGAGGAGAGAGAGTATCAGTGCAGGAGAGAGAGTGTCAGTGCAGTGGCAAAGATGGAGCAACCTCGTATGTGTGTTTTACAGTGTTCTACATTTCTTATAGTATGTTTCAGATGACTAGCAGCAAGTTGAATGGTATTCTACATTGAATTTGATGAGAGAGATCTGTGGGCCCCACTGGTGATGTGGTAGTCCCACTGGTGATGTGGGAGAAATACTAGTGTTGTGGGCATCATCTGATGAATGAACGACATCTTTTGGAGACTTAAATGAAGAGAGAGAAAGAGGAGAGAGTATGTTATGGGTGGGAACCACTGTGTCTAGGTGGCATGCCACCATGGCAGCCAGGCTGGCCGAGGGCCACGGCACTGTGGCAGCCAGCAACATGGCCAGCAGGTGGGTGCACCATGGACAGGCCATGGCATGCCATCATGGCATGCTTTGCAGCAGTAGACCCGTAAGGCAGCAAGGCCCACTACCGCATGGCCATGGGCATGGCCCTGGCCGCGCTTCCCCTAGCTAGCACTCTCTCTCCATCTTGTGTTTGATATTTTGCCTAGAAAGAGAAGGAAACTTCTTCTAGAGAGAAGTTCTTTCAGTAAGAATTTCCTGTACAGGTTTTCTAAATGACATTAACTGTTACAGAGGTGATTTCATAAGAAGACAGGGATAATTTCGTCAATCAAAAAGAGAGAAAATTCGAGATCTATGGTAAGGAAAGGAGCCACGAAGTCTATATTCTGATTGGATGGTCCAGATCAAGACAGGCTCGAGTGGATCTCAGCGATTGCGTCTTGGTTTTGTCGCGCGGTTTGTTATTGGCTGTGCGCAACTTAAGGGGTGCATCACATCGCATGAAGAACGGTCGTTGTTTCTATGTGGCGTGCTTTTGGTACGGTCGCAAAGAAATCCTGATCTAAAGGCCAAGATTAAAGGCGATTTTCGGAGACGCGAGTTATGCGGATTCGACGAAGATAATGAGATCCCGCCTTTTTAAGGTTATCTAACGGTTTGTGATGAAGATTCTCTACGCGCCAATCGAAACTCAACAGCGCATAAAGCGGTGGCGCTCCAGTGTAACGCGGATGACTGTAACAGTAAAAAAGATTCCGTTTACTTATGTTTCATTGGCCGAACTTCAAACCGACATAACTTGTTCATTCGAGCTCCAAATCGATCCGTTCAAGTTGCAGTTTCCATATTTTCGGATGCTCTATTTATCGGGTGGTGTTGAGAGTTGTAAAAACACTAAGAAAAATTGAAAAGAGCATTTTGAAGGTAAACAAAAGGTTTTTTAGGGTTTCATGCCCTATGGGAGTGATCAATCACCAACTACCTCTTCTCTGTGCATCAATGGAGTGCTAAATCCCTTTGAGAGGTCAATAGAGCTTTTATTTCTACATTCATGGTGATTATGGATTGTGTGGAAGAGATTGGAAGCCTGTGAGGAAGGTGTGCTCTGTGAATCGATCTCTATCATCGTTGAAGGCTGTTGGAGAGTACCTGAGGACAGTGTGAAGCTTCAAAGAGATTGCTGGCCATTCGAAAGGAGTTGTGAGATTTTTTAAATTCCTCATATTATTATTGCTTTTAGTATATTGTATGCTAGCGTAGGTGAAAGTTGTTGAATACCTAGTTAGCTGTGGGTTTCATTGTAAGGCATTATTATAAGCCTAAAATTATTTTTTGCTTCTCATGGGTACGGGTTAAGCGCGGTGTGTTCAGTGGGTGCTAGACACTAGCTGTTAAGCCTGAATCTTGACATTGTTACACCCTCTCAGTTTTATGCTGGAAAAACCTAGGGTTAGTATCTTTGTCTTGTTAGAGACTAAAAACTGAGTGTTGAGTAAATATGGAGCCCGTTGGGCATTACTCCATGGATTAGCCATCACATACTGTGGTGGTGAACCACGTAATATCTTTGTGTTCATTGTTTTATTTTTCTGGTATATTCTGGAGTGCGTGGAATGGCTTGCAGGATGGGTATGCAAATCTGGTAAACCTGACCACTGAGTGGAAGCAAGGTAGATTTGCTTGCGCTTGTATGTGTGTGAAAAATTAGGTTTCCATCAGTTTTGGGCAGTAGTGAATTTATCAGTGAAAAGTTTCAGACACTGATTCACTCCCTCTTTCACTGTCATGTCAAGTTCATCAAAATGTAGTTTAGTGTCATTTTTTTCATCAAATTCTGATTTTCAGTAGCCATTCCGTGATCTAGTGCTCCATTCAGGTGTGTTTGAGTTCACTCTACTTGTTTATCTGAAAGTTGATTTCCTGTTTCTTTTTTTTTTCCTGGTAGGACATAAGAGATAATGTCTAATCATGCATCTGTTGTGAGTTGTGAGTTGTGAGGTTCCTACTTATAGGTGTTTAGAGTCAGTCACTCATTTAATGATTGATCTAGTGGTCTCCATCCAATAAAAACCTAATATCTACCATACGGCAGATCTGGAGAGACTTAAACTTTTATGAGGAGCAAGGGGCTGGGATATATGGTCTAATTTAGTTCTAAAATTTGAGATGAATCCAAACTCCCTATCTAACCAATGGTTGGGATTACACTATCACTTTTATAGGATGTAAGGTAACATGCAGAAAAAAAAAAAAAATCCATGTTTGCCTTTCTATGGAAATTTTTTTGCTAGATGGTAATCATATAAATAATTTAGTTAACATTCCACCTAGTTGCCACAAGATGTGGAAGATTGATCAAGCAATTTCGGCGACTGGATATATGAGGAACAGTCTTGAGTCAGTCCACATGTCAAATTTCAGAATCAACCTCAATCATAAACCTTCCATTCATCTACATTTTTCCTTGCATTCTCAGCCATTCTTTTCTTTTTGGAAGTTTTTATTTTTATTTTTTATTACTCACCCTTTTTTACTTATTGGGTGTTCATCACTTTTTTCAGAAGATTATGAGTTGCTTTTTTTTTTCTTTTTTTCTCTCTCAACTCAACCCCACTAATGAGTTACCCACAAAAAAAAGAAAGAAAGAAGGTTTCTCTAGTCAGGGTATAGTTTCTTGGGTAATTTGATGTTTATTGAACAATGAGTTTGAAAGCCATGGTGAAAACACAAATTCTGGAGTTTGAATCCATTATACCTTTATACTGTGAGCTTCTAATTGATTTTAAAGGAAAGAGGTTAGTTTCCTGATGTTGTCATAAGTTGTTCTTTTGATTGCTTTAATTATTTTCTTATCTATTAAGCCTAAAATGGATTTGTTGGAATTCTTTCACATGTCCTCACCAATGTGATCCTCAGGGTTATTGATATTCAAGTCAATATAATTTGGTGCATCACCTCATAAAACCAGGTATAACCAGAAAATTTATATTTCAAAATAGCCATAACATAATGAAGGCATCAAGGCAGTATTAAAAGCTTCTTGGAAGAAACTTTTTTGACAGTAAGTAGGAAAGAACAAAGAATCATGACAGTTTGCTTGCTCTGAATTCTGTGTTCAATTTATCTAGGTGATAAAGCTATATGTCTACAATAACAGTGAAGAAGACAATCGGTTAATGGAAAACTTGTTCAATTCCTTGATGCATTAAGTAATTGAATATCATGTTATTCATAACTTCTCTCTCTCTCTTTATTTGACAAAAAAAAGAAAAAAAAAACTTTTTTTTCTTATTTTAATACTCACTATTTATTTTTTTGTTGGTAGTCTTTCCTAAATCCTTTAGGATGAAATCCATTTTCGCTTGCAGTAACTTTTTTTTAGGGGGAAAGGGTCACTACCACTGCCTAAGTTAGCTAGATGAAGTTGTGTTATGTGGCAGGTGGGCTGGAATCTAGTGGCAGTAGGCAGACCCAATGTCTCTATTGACATGAAGGTTTAGTCTAAATAGATCTTGCCAAGTAGCAAAAAGAAGTATAAAAGAATCTAGGATTGTCAAGGGGGTGTTGGGAGTACTTAGCAGGAGCATAGACATACATGGAGGATATATGATTAATTCAGGTTGAAATCTCACTGTCGATATTTAATGTATTCGTTCGAACCCTCATTCCCAGGCATCTAATAGTTAGAATTGTCACATCACCCTTTCATGCGGCAAAACTAAGTGTGTAACCCTATAAATTTCTTATAGTGATTCTGCACCCTTTTAATGACCCTACAAATTTTACTTTCTAGCACAATAATGTGATATAGAGTCTGAATGCTTGACTTCCCGGGTAACTGTATTCTATTGGAATGACACCAACCAACTACGCTAACAATTCACTCCCCAGCACTTAATGAAACGGTATAAGTAAATTTTGTCACGTCGAAGCTAAGCGGGTGAGATAAGAATAAGAACCTTTTACAATCTAGATGAAGGATGAACAGGGTGATTATAAGGACTGTCTTATCTAGCCTTCTTTACCCACTTTACCCCTCTAAAAATAATGATTTATCTCATTTTTGCAAATGAATATTGGGCCTAGTGCAACCCACTATAGGCCCATACCCTAGTCCTACTCCTACTTACCAAGTAGGTGATGTTGAAAATATGATCCTGAGGGTAGGTAGGTGAAATTGAGGGGATGGAGGAGCTGTGGATGATGGTAATTCAGAACATCATTGTAGGACTCGGGCATGGATTGGTGCATTCGGCCGGCTCTGATCCTGAGTCACATTCGTATTAAGGTCCATTCTCACATATATTTGACCGAGTCTAGGGTTTGTGGGGCTGATCATGCTTGATTCTCCCCAATTCGGCACCGAATGGATCATTCGAATCTGTCACCGATCCCGTATACTTGAACCTTGATTCCGATGTGCCATATCTTGGATTGTGCTGCCAATCTGCCATATCTTCGGCAACAATTCACTGATCACAGCAAGTCACAGCAAGTATGCTAAGATGTCTGGATTTGCTGTAAATCAAAGGAGGATAACGATAATGATAGAGATTTGTAATATGATTTAAGGAATCGGACGGGTTGAAAAACAGGTCACGCATGTATTTGGTCGGATCTCACACATATATGGCCCAGTCTAGGGCCTGTCTGAGCCTATCCACCATAATCCTGGCTGATCCGACATGGAATGGGACCAAATACTTGAACCATGATTTGGGTTGAAATCGTTTATTTGTTACAAGGAAGATTTCCGATCATTTATACTCTTTTTGGGATCCTATCACCATTCATGTGGTGCAAGACCCACCATGAAAATACGGAATTCACCAGGTATGAATGGTGATGAAATTCGATAGAGAGTACACCTACATAAAAATGATCTATTCTCAAACAAATGTCAAAAGGTTAAAGATGGACTCGGTCCTCAATGAGGAATGAGCATCCCATTTGCAAGTGCAATTCACAAATGTGTAGTGCCAGAGATGTGGGAGAAAACAATTTAAAATGCCGAAGCCAACGATTATGGAAACGCGGAAGATATATATATATATGGGGAAATGTTATTGTAATAAGGGTCTGTTATTTTTCTAAAATAATAAGACACTGACTACCCTTTTAAACTACATGTAAATTTAAATCGGAATTAAATATATAAGAATAATTTTGTAAAATCACACATTATAAGAAATAAATTATAAATTAAAATTTCAATTTAATTTCATTTAAGAAAAGGTTAATTGTAATTATACACAACCCGTCTCTCCCTCTCGTTTTGTAGGAGGGGCTGCAGTGAAGCACTGAAGCTTCGTCTGTAAACCGCATCTAGGGGCGGGGGTTTGATGATGGTCCGCATGTTTTCTTCGTCATCATCAATCAGTTGCAGATTGTCACAATCAGATTTTTCTCCTTCGTCATGAAGCCCTGGAGCTTGGTCTTCAACATCTTTTATTTTTTAGAAGGAGCAGCTCTGGAGTTACCCAGTGGTACGAGGTGCATATTTTATCACCGTCGGCTCTCCTCTTCCTGCATAGTTCACTGCCTATTTCTTACCATTTGCCTTGCAGAGTATACCAATTACCAAACCCTAAATTAATAATGTTTTTCTTAAAAAATTTCTCATTTTGGATGTTCTCTTCTGGGCCTAAGTTTAGCCGAAGTAAATAGCTCAAAGTAGTAACAACGAAATTCTGCGTTCTTCCTTGGAAAAATCTGAGTTTTTTTGTGAACTCTGTTAGTTTGCTGATCTCACTCTCTTTCTCTCTCTTCAGCTCTGGTAGTGTGTCTCGGCTCGATTGCTTGTTCTTTTTCATTCATGCACCAAAAAGCTAAAACGATTCATGGGTATCCGTTATTTGTCGATTTTCAGTGACAATTTGCGTCTCTGTAACAGATGGGTTGCTGTTCTTCTGCCTTCCTATAATCGATTTCTCACTATGTAGCACTTCTGTGTGAGAATCTTCTTACTTCCACACTTGACTACTTTTCCTCTACTGTTCTTTTTGAGAAATAACCTCCTCTTATTCTAGTTTTACATGTTTTGTATCCAATTTTCAGAGTTGAGGGTTTTTTTTTTTTTTTTTTGTCAGGGTTGAGGTTTACTGTAACAATCCTCCAAAGAAACGGGTTCGGATTGGTGGTCGGGTCTAAAACATACATTCTTAATCATGGAAAACTTGATGGGAATCTAGTATAATTTTTTTCCCTCCTTTATTACGTAATCTATTCATACATCACTTTGACATAAACGCAACGGAAGTCTTAAACTTATATAAACTACAACCTCTGGTGGTTTAATATAACAATCATTACAAAACCTCACTAATAAATACAATTATAATCAAGTTTCATAAATAAATATTCAACTACAGGCCAAAAGGGGCGATGAATGCCCCACTGGACTTTCATCTGCTATCCAGCTCATCGTCGTCTCCACTTTACTTATCTGTAAAATATGTTCATCAACTTAGGTGAGCCAAAACTCAGTGAGTAGAATTCCACCTTGGCAGAAAAATATATACAAGCATGCATGATACTTATCCTTTCATTTCATAATAATTATAAACTTGTAAACTTAGCATTTTCTTTCATAAGAAACATAAACTTGTAATTTAACATTTCATAACATAGGCCATCTTTGAATGAACATAACCATAAACAATGAACTCCTAAAATCCTTAACTTGACCTTACTTAAGCACGTTACTCCATTACTACTATCTTTCTTTATTATCTCTTTTCCACAAAACTTATCACTTTTCATTTGCAACATCGTTGTATTATTTATATATTTGACTCAACGGATATACTCGTATCTTGTCTCTCAACTCTAGACTCAATGGTTTGCCGTATCTTGACTCTCCTTTCTAGTCTCAACGGTTCATTCTTATCTTACCTTATATTTCTAGACTCAACGGTTAACCCATATCCTGCCTTTCATTATACACTCAAAGGTTTGCCCGTATCTTGTCTCTCTAGACTCAACGGTTCGCCCTTATCTTGTCTTTTATTTCTAGGCTCAATGAAGTTGAGTATTTGGGTTCACCGGGTTACCTACGTATCTTGCCCAGTTACTCCTTATTTTACATATCAAGTGGTGTATTAGACTCACCGAGTTATCTACGTATCTTGTCCACATACACCCCATTGACTAACTCACTTCGTGATATTACACGGGAGACTGTTGTTAAGCCAATGATACTTATTTTTCCTATCAGGCGGTGTATTGGGCTCACCGAGTTATCTACATATCTTGCCCATATACTCCTTATCTTATATATTTAGTGGTGTATTAGGCTCACCGAGTTATCTACGTATCTTGCCCATATACTCCTTATCTTACATATTTAGTGGTGTATTGGGCTCACCGGGTTATCTACGTATCTTGCCCATATATTCCTTATCCTATATTTTTAGTGGTATGTTAGGCTCACTGGGTTATCTACGTATCTTGCCCATATACTCCTTATCCTACATATTTAGTGGTATGTTAGGCTCACCGGGTTATCTACGTATCTTGCCCATTCTTTATTCTTTATCTTCCATTCATAGATGTTGTATGAACTTACCGAGTATAAATACGTATCTTGCTCAAAACACCCTATTAGCTAGCTCACTTGATGGCGTCACATACAAGACTGTTGCTACACCAATGACTTTTCCTTTCTCATGTCTACTTAGGTTCTTGGGGACCATTTGCTCCATAGTTTTCTTATTTCAAAGGTCTTTTATCCATTTGCGTTCATATATAATTAAAACAGTACATCAACAATATCTAATATCTTATCCTTGCCTAATCCTTCATAACTCATGTCATTGTTGTCCACATAAGTATAACTCAGTTTCTTAAAGACAAAATATCACTTAATACTATTTTCACAAACTCCATGAATCACTCCTTACACATAAACATTAATCAGCCTTACTTCTATCATATAGCATGAATTTACAACTCCACATTTATCACAACATATCTTGATTAAAAGATAAACTCATATTCTATTATATAACACATTGAATATTTCAAGATAACACATTGCATTAAACAACACAAGTAAACATCTGTAAGACCCCCATTTTGGCCTATTTCTCATCAAGGGCATTTTTGTCATTTTTGATCATATTAGAATTTCTTATATTTTTAGGGTATTAGGAAAAATGTGAAAAAAAAAATAGAAATCAATAAAAAGAAGAAAAAAATTATAAAATTACAAAAAAAAATTGAGTGAGTTTGGGTTTAGGATAGTCTAACTAGGAATTTAGAGTCTATTAGGATTATGTTGGGGTTTTATATTTTCATGGGTTAATGGGCTTCATTAAAGAATGGGTTTGGGCTGGTTTTAGTTTAGATTGTGTTTAGGATATAGGCTAATGGGCTTGGGTCTGGGCTTAGAATATCAATTGTGTAGTAATTTAGCTTTTTTTTTTTTTTTTTTTTTTTTTTCTATTCTCATTTTATCATATGAGATGGATTGAAAGGGAATCAAGCAAAGGGAAGATCTCAGCCCTTGGATTAAGGGTTAGAAAAAAACCCTAGACAATCTAAAAGAAAGGGACTGTTGCGGGTAGAGGAGAAATAAAAGGAGAAATGGGGACAGATGGCCACGGCTGTTGGAGGGAAGCCGTAGCAAAGAGAAAATTGAGAGAGAGAGAATCAGAAATAGTAAGAGAATGAGAGGAAAGCTGAAAACCATAGAGAGAAAAAGATGGAGAGGGAGAGGGTTTGGTTGAAGCCAAGAGAAGAACAAATGAGGAGAGGCGGCCAGAAATGGGGAGAAGAAGTAGGAGAAAAAGTGGGGAAGAAGGGCGCCGGTGGCCAGACCAAAAGAAAAGGAGGGGGGTGAGCTGGGTTTCCGACGGAGATTGAAGGACTGTGAGAAAAATGAGGAAAGAAGAGAGAAGCCAAAAAAAAAGGAAAAAGGAGAGATGGAGGTTCGTGAGCGCGAGCGAGAGGGAAGAGGGGAAGCCAAGAAGAAAAGAAAAAAAAACAGAGGAAAGCGGCAGCCATTGGGGGCGTGAAAAACCAGAAAAAGAAAAAAAAAACAAAAGAAAGGAGAAGAAGTAGGAGGAAGAAAGGGCAGCCGCAAGGAGAGACCCAAAGATGAGTCCAATGGCTTCAAGCAAGGGAGTTTGGGAAGAATAGGAAGCCGTAGATCGAGGTCAAAGGCCACAAATGTCGGTCTTCTTCTCAGGTGAGTTTCGATATCCTGGTTCTCTTTCTAAACTCCCAAAAGTAACAACAATGGCAACAGTTACAGCAACAAAAATGATAAAAGAAGAAGTGAAGAAAGAGAAGGAGAGGGGTGAAAGATGCAAGGTGAGGTGTCATTCGGATGGGGTTTGGGTGAGAGAAAATCAAAGAAGAAGAATGAGAGGGCAGAGGACTGCTACTGCTGCTGCGAAGGGATGGAGAACATAAGATAGAAAAAAAAAGAGTTGAGAGAGAAAGAGATTATGGGTTGCTGAAATGGGAAATAGAGAGAACCGTGAGAGGAGATTTGTTGTCCAGGAGTAGAAGGGAGAAATTAGGGAGAGAAAATGAGTGAAATGGCTGCAACAAGGGGATTGAGAGTGAAAAATAAAGGGAAAAGCTAGGTGAGTGTTGCAAGAGAAGTTGTAGAAAAATTAGAAGAAGAGAAGATGAATCGATGGTCACTTGAATGGGGTTTCGAAAGAGATTTCGGCTGCGGCTATTGTCGACGGCAGAGGAGAAATATGGATTAGAAGAAAGAAGTAGAGAGAAGAAAGGCAAAGCTGCTACTACAGTTGAAAGGAAGAAGAAGAAAATAAGAAGTGGGGCTAGGAAGAAATCAGATTGAGGAAAGGAAGGGCTACGGCAAGAAGTAGTGAAGAAGAAGAAGAAAACATAAGAAAGGTTTCTCTGCAGAAATTGAGATGATGTGAACTAAAACCGACTTCGGCTCCCTATACCCAGCAGTAGTTGGATGTTGAGGTGTTGCATGAGGGAAATAATCCTTATATTCAGCAGATTCCAGAGCTGAACAGAGAAGTATTGAAGCCCATCAACCAAAAATTGAAGGAAAGATGCGTCTGCTGCTGCAATGGATAGTCCCGAAGAAAGTCGAAAGCAAGGGTAGATCCACTTACAATGAGGTGACCAGATCCAAGGGATAGGAACCATCCCCTGAATGGGAGCCGTTTCTTGCAAGCTTGGAGCGATTTTTTCTAAGCCTGGCCTGAAATCTCAAGAGTCAAGAGAATTTAAATTTGGAATATACGCCCAGGAGACATTCGATGAAATGCCAGCACCAAATATCGCGATGTATTTCAATGATTGTTGGGCCTTCTTCAGGGCATAAAGATATGGATTCAATTCAGCTGCATATCCATGACATAAAACCAGAATTTTGTTGTCTCCAAAGCCTAAGTGGACGTCAAGGCTTTTCTATGCCATAGTGGCTGTGCTGGTCATATTTGGGCATCATGCTCCTGATGAGGCTGCTAGAGCCAGGTACCAAAACGGGTCTTTAATATAATTGATAATGTTTTGGAGTGGTCTCCAAGACTGGCTTTGTCCGGAATGATGGAGAAACAGCGGGAATGTGGTTAGTGCAACGGGGAGCAACAACTCAAACCTCTAAGACAGCGATCCTCCTCAAGATTTCCTCTCACTTTCCCTTGATTTCCCTCCGACCCAGGAGGACCCACCTCAACTGAACATTGAACAACACAATCAGAGAGTCAATGGGGACGAAGACAACAAGGACGATATCGAAAGCAGTTAATCGAACTCCTGGGTTTGTCAAAGTTAGGATTGGAAGAAGATGACGAGAAAGAAGAAAGAGAGAAGAAAGTGGTAATCGAAACTTCTCGTTCATGCTATTGTGATGATGGGTTCTATTGAAAGAGTATTGAGGTGAAGGGACCAAAATGCGAGAAAGAAATGAAGAGATTGGATGAATGGATTAAGTACTTATTAAAGGGTGATGATGAGGACAACGGGGCGAGTCATTGAGCTTGGTTCACTTGCTTATCGGCGAGTTGCTTGGGCTTGGCGGGATGGTGATGGTCTTGGAGGGCTTGAATTCCCTTCATCTATAGAAGAGTTTCCGCGAATGATCCCCCCAAATAGAGAGAGATTTTGCAGGTTACAATGCTTCTTCTCTGCCTTTGGAGCCATTATAGCAAAGAGATTAAGCTGAAGCTGAGAGATGAGATCAAGGGATGAACTGAACTAGAGAGCGGGAGAAAATGAGAGATCGATGGATCAATTGCTTTGGTGACCAACTCGGGAAAATACTGGTGAGGTGCGGAATAGAGGTATGTGTTTCAATGCTTGATATATAAATTTGATCTAAAATTTGAACCTGGCCCAACTTGGTATTTTAATTTGGTTTGACCCTAAACTTGGGTTAGATTCAGACACATGATTGACATGATCCTAATTTTATTGTTTGGACTGATATGTGAATCGGGCTCTGTTCTTCATGCTTGATTAAGTTTAATGTGGGATTCCCTTCCCCAACGTTGTGAGTTTTTTTAGGATGACTCCAATGAGTCTATCTTTGTTGGGATTCCCAAATCCCATGTCGACCGGGGTGGGCCCCGGCCTAGGCCATGGGCCCACTCAACCATTAGGGTTCGTCGCATAATTGTTTTTTCCCCCTTTCTCAAAGAAAAATACAAAAATTGTGTTGTCTTCATGTATCTAGCGACGGTTGGGATCATGTTGATCTCTAACCTAGCTATCACCCAGTTTTGTCTTTGGCCTTAGGCCAATCTTCTCCCATGTTTGGGAATCGGTGTGCGGACCGATCACTTTCAGAATATTAGTTTGCCTTGCTGAGTGCAAGAAGTCGAGGTCCGAGTACCTCTTGAGTTCGCCTTGGCGAGTGCAAGGAAGTCGAGGTCCGAGTACCTCCGAGGGTCCGGAGTACCTTTTGAGTTTGCCTTGCCGAGTGCAGGGAGTCGAGGTCCGAGTACCTCTTGAGTGTTGCCTTGCCGACCGCAGGGAGTTGAGGTCCGAGTACCTCTGAGGTCCGAGCACCTCTTCAATAATGCCATGTGGGGTCCAACAGCCCGTTAACTGTTGGGAACTACGTTTGACCTGATTCTCCGAGGAGATACGGAGGGCGGCGGAAGTGGAGAACTCGAGTAGTTCACCCTTCGCGCACGGTCACACGTGCTTCCTTTGTCAAGGGAGCACCTCACTCACAACCTCACTCACAACCACAACCACAACCACACCCCCGCACGAACTACGTTTGGCCTGATTCCCGCCGCACAGGGATACGTAGGCGGCTTGATCTCGAGCTCGGTCATCCATTATCTGTTGTATTTTCTATGTTATTCATTCTTTTAATTCATTATTTTTTTATTTATGATTATTTCATTTTTCTTAATCCATTCATTTGTTCATTGATCCATTTATTGTCTTTTGACTTGCATTTTATTTTTCAAGTCTATGTGACGGCACCCTAAGTTAGAACAAATTAGAAACTTGGTCTAGGGTTCTCTATTTGCCTAGTTAGGATAAATTGAACGACCTGAACATACATAAGTTTTAAGAATACAGGAAAGGATAGGACAGAAGGAGACCGGTCCATTGACCAAGGCAGTTGGGTGCCTAACACCTTCCCAACTCGTAACTTGACACTTACCCTTCTCTGGTAAGACTAGAAGCCAATCCATTGAGCATGAGTCATAGTGTCTCTCCAAGCGAGAGACCATTTATAGGTCCTAGACCTTATCTAGGTGGCGACTCCATATTTTACTCTGTCCATCGGCGTGGATGGATAAAAGTAATCAAGGCGAGAGCCTAATTTTGATTTCGTGGAGGATCATGATGAAAATCCATTGTCCTCACAGTGGCGACTCCACTGGGGAATCATGTCAGACTCTGAATTATGTCATTTCCTTTCCTTCCCCCTTATGTATGTTTAATTCGATGTATTTTGTAGGTTTACTTGTAAATTGTTGTATTTTATTTCTTGTAAATATATGTGTTGTAGCTTAAATGTTTACATTTTGTGTTTCCTATAAATACTCATAGCATATTGTAAATACCCGTATGTTGTTTACATGTAAATTCTTGTATCTTGGTTTCTTGTAAATACCTGTGGTTTAGCTTGTTGTAGACTCTTGTATATAACATGTTGTAAATAACTGTTTTAGTTTGTTGTAAATACTTGGATGTTAGGTGGTTGTAAATACTTGTTTGTTAATTTCCATTTTTGCATCTTGCATTGCATTTGTGAGGATGAGATCAACCAAACCTCGTGGTTAGTTGGAATGGACCCATTATGAATATTTTGGGCAGCCCTCCGACGAAGCCACAACCTTGATCTTGTACCTTCGGGTATATAAAGGATGCCCGTACCTGCGACTCATTCCGTTTATACGGGTGATAGGTATATTTTGCATCCTGTCAAGGAAGCCTTGTCTGTCCTATAACCACCTATCATGCATCATTGGACATAGAACCTGAATTTTAGATTTCCCCACTAACATTTTTTTTTTTTTAAGGTTCAAGTTCGAACATCTCTATAGATTTCTTTTGCCTATTGTAGCCATTTTAGTGATGATTGAGATCAGACTTGGTCTCTTTATCAGTATGTTTGCATAGATAGTGCAACATGGGTATGCGTGTCTATGCTGATCACTCGACATATGTATATTCTGGGGCACATCAACCCTTTCGTATAAACACGCAACTTACATGTTGAGCTCTCTATGGATACATACTGATTTTGAGAGCAAGTTAACTACATCATCACCAAGTGGTCATTGTGGTCAGAAGACTATCTGTGTGTTTTGTTCTTTCTTGAACCACGTTACTTGTTTATCACTTGGATTGTATATTCAAACTGGGGCATCTCTTTCAAACTACTAAAATTAAGTGAGCCATTGTGATTAGATGTTGGTGTTAGTGTGCGATTCTATCAGAATTCACTTTTCCCCAACATCTGGACATAAGGCCGCTTAATTTGACAAGTTGAACAAGATGCACTTAGTTTGAATTGGTTTACAAGTGAGTTAACAATTGTTTGGTCGAGTCATCCTTGCTTGTGTATGTTTGTATATTTTCCAATTCAAATTCTTTTTTTTGTTCATTTATTTATTTTTATGAGTCATTCGGATCTGTGATCAATCAAGTTAATCAAGTCTCCATTCTTTAGAGTTGGTCAGTGTCACTTCTCTCAGTCAACTGATGTCTCCATCCTTAAGAGTCGGTTCAATGCTAGGATATTCGTCAGTCAAGGTCTCGATCACGAGCTAGCCAATGACTTGTCTCAAGTTAATTATTTTCTCCACTCCTCTGCATCATTGTTTTTCTAGATCAGAATTTTCTCTGTCCTCCTGAGTCAAGGATCCTTCCTCTAGTGGGTTTCTCGGAGTCATTGTTATGCTAAGATCTCAAATATTCCATTGATCAAGAAACCATGAACCTTTGAGGGGCCAAGTGGCCAAGATGAATGATATCCCTGAATTCCCTGACTATCAAAGTCGATCTCGGATTCCTAGGATTGACCCACCCACCTCCCGATATCCACGTCCAAGAGAACTTTGTGTTCCACATGCCCAACAGTGAGGCAATTCAATAATGAGCATTAATAGTCCCAACAGGGGCAAGGAATTGAATGATAAATACCAATTTTTGTCAGGTGGACGTGATGACTCTTACTGGTGGAAACCGGAAAAGAGACTAGGTCCCACAACAATTGTTTTTTTCTCACTAGCAGTGTTGTATCCAATTGAGGTACTCAGGCGGATTCATTTTGTCCCAACTTACTATCATCTGAAACTGATAGGTTGGCCATGTCTGGGCCTAAGTCCAACGTGTTTATAGAGAGTCTAGTTCAAATCTGCTATATCAAATGTCAAGTTTGTCCCAGTTGGGGTTTCATTGCTAAGCTAGTTTACTTCAAAAAAAAATTGTAATTTTTCCAAGCTTGTTGCTTCTTCCTATTCCATTTCCCCTGTCAATTCTGATTCTGATGATGATTTAGATGATGAGCCATCACCTGAAATTCTACTCCACCTGGCCTTAAAAGAAAAGAAAGCCCAACCCGTCTGTGAAGACTTCAAATGATAAATTTTGGGACAGAAGAATACCCACGTGCTCAAGCTTCTTACAAGAGTATTTTATTGACATTGGGGTGTCTTGTGAGTTGATCTTGGATCAGGGGCAGCATGATTGGGGCAAGACACAGGAGTTGTGCAACAATTTTTGGATTATCAAACATAGGTCTTGTCCTTACCACCCTCAGATGAATTGGGGCAGTTGAAGCAACACAAAGAATATGAAGGTTTAAGACTCCCACTGGGGCAACATCTCATTTCTTTGGTTTATGACATGGAGACAGTACTTCCTGTTGCCATCTCTGATAGTTTTCATTTCGAGCTAGCTTCTAGAAGCAGAGAGGTTTTGTTTCCAATGTGAAGAAGTGTTTGGTCAGTCTGGAGCAGTATTTGTATAGCCCCCACATCCAAAAAAAAAAAAAAAAAGACAAAAAAAAAAAAAAAAAAAAAGAGAAAGAAAGAAAGAAAAAAAAATAATACAAAAAATATAGAGGATGTTGGGAGGCATTTTCCCTTGGAGTATGGAGGTGAGCGTGCTCATATTATTGTGCTTCACATAGAGGCATTGTTTGTAGAGCTGGTGGTGAGCCTGCTCATTTTGTGAAGTGGCATTTGGGATAATCTTTACATCCATTCAGAAAAAAAATAGAATGCAAGAGAAAATGTGCGGAAGTGAGGATGTTGAGAGGTACTTTCCCTTGAAGTCTGGTGACGAGCCTGCTCATCTTTTTGTGCCTTACAGTGGAGGCATTCCCCTAGGAAGTCAGTGGTAAGTCTATTCGTTTTGTGAAGTGGTACTTGGAGTAATACCCACATCCATTTAGAAAAAAATAAAAAAAGGAAAAGGAAGAAAGGAGAGTTATTCAAAGTCAGGATGTAGGATGGTGACATATCCCTTTGTGAGCCCAGTTATTTGTCGTGTTTCACGGCGTTGTTTGGTCTAGATTTTTTTATTATGGCCGCTACATCCCGCCTCTCCAGGGGGTGGTCTCATCACTTTATCATTATCAGAAGATGATTTCAATTCGGCTAATAGGCTCTTTCTCCCGTCCATCAATCCAACGGATTTTCAAGAGCCTCCATCACAAAGCCCTTCTCTGCAATCATTTTTTTTTATGATGTTGTCTCTTGTGAGCACGTCACTCTTTTGCAATAATAGATGCGTCAATAATCTGGCTGGAAATTCTATCTGTCGTTCATCACTTCAGCGACGTCTAAGAATTCCAAGAGCCCTTCTCTTCAAGCAGCCGTAAGTGGTGATTCTCCAGTGAGTTCATCATTCTACATTATAAACCCTCACTCTCCCAATGGTGGACCCATGTGGGCAGTCTTCTCATCAGTCCAGTTGGACCTTTCATTATCATGCTTGTCTATAGACCTAGAGATTTTAGGCCCAGACATAGTCATGCCTGCTTCGGCATTAAGTTTATAGCTTTCTGGGATTTATTTTAATCTGAGCATTTACAAGAGGAGAAACGTTGTTTGGTTTTGTTCTTAACATTGGTGGGGCAGTGTCTCCTTAAGGTTACTTTCAGTGAATGTTCAAAGATTCGTCTACTTGTCAAATTTTGTGCAGCTGTGAATTTAGACACTGGGGCAAGGTAACACAGAAGCTTAGAGAATATATAGGTGATAGCTCTTTGTGAGCTTTAGACCATACCCTTATGCCTAAGTCCATTGGTGACACATTCTTTATATTGAGACCCAGTCAGTTATTTGATCAAGTGCGGAGACATTGAGATCTATCTAGCATTTGAGAATTCAAGACATTATCTATATCTCTATTAGAGGAAGGAATCCCCTCTCCAAGTGAGTTTCGTCCAAAAGTTGATCAATTCATTTTGTCTTGCATCCCCCCCAAAATTCAAAGCATTATTTGTTTATAAAACAATCTGTTCAAACATTGTCATTCCCTTAGTGTAGGAATGACCCCTCCTCATAATCCCGTGTTCAGTCTGACCGGATTCATCCAGCTATTTGCATCACTCGTGGTCTCTTTTTTGTAGTCCTTGTGATAATTCTAAGTCTTTCACTTCATGATCATCTCAAAGTTGTCAATGTCAAATGTTGGATGATTTACTCTTTGAGAATTTTTTTTTCTGTGTTGTGGTGAGTGAAATTCTAGCCTGAAGTGGCTATCAAAGCTTTGTTTTCCACTGTCGATGTATTTGTCAGGTACCTTGAGGGGTGATTCTGATTTCTGTTTACCGTCGGTGCACTTAGTCAAGTGTTCCGATTGTGTCTGTCGATGTGTTTGTCAGATACCTTGAGGGGTGATTCTGATCTCTGTTTACCGTCGGTGCACTTATTCGAGTGTTCTGATTGTGTTTGTCGATGTTGTCGTCAGATACCTTGAGGGGTGATTCTGATTTCTTTTTACCGTCGGAGTACTTAGTCAAGTACTTTAAGTACTCCGATTGTGTTTGTCAGATACCTTGAGGGGTGATTCTGATCTTTATTCGCCGTCGGAACACTTAGTCAAGTGTTTCGATTATGTTTGTCTTTGTGTTGTCAGATACCTCGAGGGGTGATTCTGATTTCTTTTTACCGTCGGTACTTAGTCAAGTACTCCGATTGTGTTTGTCAGATACCTTGAGGGGTGATTCTGATTTCTTTTTACCGTCGGAGAACTTGGTCAAGTACTCTGATTGTGTTTGTCAGATACCTTGAGGGGTGATTCTGATTTCTATTTACCGTTGGAGTACTTAGTCAAGTGATCCGATTGTGTTCGTCAAACGCCTTGGCGGGTGTTTTGATTAGTTGTCGTCAGACACCTTGGCGGGTGATCTGGTCGTTCTTCTCGAACACCTTGGCGGGTGATTCGAGCTTGTCAAAATGTCTAGTCAGATGTTTTGATTCCTTTTAGAACGCTTAGTCAGGCGCTCTAATCTGATCTTTCCCTCGTCAGCGCCTAGTCAGGTATGCTGATTCCTTGACGGAACGTCTAGTCAGAATGTTCCGTTTCTCATCGGAATGCTTAGTCAAGCACTCCATCTTTGCTTTTTTTTCGTCGGAACACTTAGTCAAGTGCTCCGATTAGATTCATTTTTCCTCGTTAGCGCCTAGTCAGGTATGCTGATTCCTTGACGGAACATCTAGTCAGAATGTTCTGTTTCTCATCGGAATGCTTAGTCAAGCACTCCATTTTTTGCTCTTTCCTTCGTCGGAACACTTAGTCAAGTGCTCCGATTAGATTCATTTTTCCTCGTTAGCGCCTAGTCAGGTATGCTGATTCCTTGACGGAACATCTAGTCAGAATGTTCTGTTTCCCCATCTTTTCGTTTTGTGTAATTGTCTATGGACCAAAATGCGGTCTTTTCTTTTCTTCGCCCTCATTCACTTTGAATTTCGGCCAAAGAGGGGCATTCTGTAAGACCCCCATTTTGGCCTATTTCTCATCAAGGGCATTTTTGTCATTTTTGATCATATTAGAATTTCTTATATTTTTAGGGTATTAGGAAAAATGTGAAAAAAAAATAGAAATCATTAAAAAGAAGAAAAAAATTATAAAATTACAAAAAAAAATTGAGTGAGTTTGGGTTTAGGATAGTCTAACTAGGAATTTAGAGTCTATTAGGATTATGTTGGGGTTTTATATTTTCATGGGTTAATGGGCTTCATTAAAGAATGGGTTTGGGCTGGTTTTAGTTTAGATTGTGTTTAGGATATAGGCTAATGGGCTTGGGTCTGGGCTTAGAATATCAATTGTGTAGTAATTTAGCTTTTTTTTTTTTTTTTTTTTTTTTTTTTTTTTATTCTCATTTTATCATATGAGATGGATTGAAAGGGAATCAAGCAAAGGGAAGATCTCAGCCCTTGGATTAAGGGTTAGAAAAAAACCCTAGACAATCTAAAAGAAAGGGACTGTTGCGGGTAGAGGAGAAATAAAAGGAGAAATGGGGACAGATGGCCACGGCTGTTGGAGGGAAGCCGTAGCAAAGAGCAAATTGAGAGAGAGAGAATCAGAAATAGTAAGAGAATGAGAGGAAAGCTGAAAACCATAGAGAGAAAAAGATGGAGAGGGAGAGGGTTTGGTTGAAGCCAAGAGAAGAACAAATGAGGAGAGGCGGCCAGAAATGGGGAGAAGAAGCAGGAGAAAAAGTGGGGAAGAAGGGCGCCGGTGGCCAGACCAAAAGAAAAGGAGGGGGGTGAGCTGGGTTTCCGACGGAGATTGAAGGACTGTGAGAAAAATGAGGAAAGAAGAGAGAAGCCAAAAAAAAAAAGGAGGGAGAGATGGAGGTTCGTGAGCGGCGAGCAGAGGGAAGAGAGGAAGCCAAGAAGAAAAGAAAAAAAAACAGAGGAAAGCGGCAGCCATTGGGGGCGTGAAAAACCAGAAAAAGAAAAAAAAAACAAAAGAAAGGAGAAGAAGTAGGAGGAAGAAAGGGCAGCCGCAAGGAGAGACCCAAAGATGAGTCCAATGGCTTCAAGCAAGGGAGTTTGGGAAGAATAGGAAGCCGTAGATCGAGGTCAAAGGCCACAAATGTCGGTCTTCTTCTCAGGTGAGTTTCGATATCCTGGTTCTCTTTCTAAACTCCCAAAAGTAACAACAATGGCAACAGTTACAGCAACAAAAATGATAAAAGAAGAAGTGAAGAAAGAGAAGGAGAGGGGTGAAAGATGCAAGGTGAGGTGTCATTCGGATGGGGTTTGGGTGAGAGAAAATCAAAGAAGAAGAATGAGAGGCAGAGGACTGCTACTGCTGCTGCGAAGGGATGGAGAACATAAGATAGAAAAAAAAAAGAGTTGAGAGAGAAAGAGATTATGGGTTGCTGAAATGGGAAATAGAGAGAACCGTGAGAGGAGATTTGTTGTCCAGGAGTAGAAGGGAGAAATTAGGGAGAGAAAATGAGTGAAATGGCTGCAACAAGGGGATTGAGAGTGAAAAATAAAGGGAAAAGCTAGGTGAGTGTTGCAAGAGAAGTTGCAGAAAAATTAGAAGAAGAGAAGATGAATCGATGGTCACTTGAATGGGGTTTCGAAAGAGATTTCGGCTGCGGCTATTGTCGACGGCAGAGGAGAAATATGGATTAGAAGAAAGAAGTAGAGAGAAGAAAGGCAAAACTGCTACTACAGTTGAAAGGAAGAAGAAGAAAATAAGAAGTGGGGCTGGGAAGAAATCAGATTGAGGAAAGGAAGGGCTACGGCAAGAAGTAGTGAAGAAGAAGAAGAAAACATAAGAAAGGTTTCTCTGCAGAAATTGAGATGATGTGAACTAAAACCGACTTCGGCTCCCTATACCCAGCAGTAGTTGGATGTTGAGGTGTTGCATGAGGGAAATAATCCTTATATTCAGCAGATTCCAGAGCTGAACAAAGAAGTATTGAAGCCCATCAACCAAAAATTGAAGGAAAGATGCGTCTGCTGCTGCAATGGATAGTCCCGAAGAAAGTCGAAAGCAAGGGTAGATCCACTTACAATGAGGTGACCAGATCCAAGGGATAGGAACCATCCCCTGAATGGGAGCCGTTTCTTGCAAGCTTGGAGCGATTTCTTCTAAGCCTGGCCTGAAATCTCAAGAGTCAAGAGAATTTAAATTTGGAATATACGCCCAGGAGACATTCGATGAAATGCCAGCACCAAATATCGCGATGTATTTCAATGATTGTTGGGCCTTCTTCAGGACATAAAGATATGGATTCAATTCAGCTGCATATCCATGACATAAAACCAGAATTTTGTTGTCTCCAAAGCCTAAGTGGACGTCAAGGCTTTTCTATGCCATAGTGGCTGTGCTGGTCATATTTGGGCATCATGCTCCTGATGAGGCTGCTAGAGCCAGGTACCAAAAACGGGTCTTTAATATAATTGATAATGTTTTGGAGTGGTCTCCAAGACTGGCTTTGTCTGGAATGATGGAGAAACAGCAGAATGTGGTTAGTGCAACAGGGAGCAACAACTCAAACCTCTAAGACAGCGATCCTCCTCAAGATTTCCTCTCACTTTCCCTTGATTTCCCTCCGACCCAGGAGGACCCACCTCAACTGAACATTGAACAACACAATCAGAGAGTCAATGGGGACGAAGACAACAAGGACGATATCGAGCAGTTAATCGAACTCCTGGGTTTGTCAAAGTTAGGATTGGAAGAAGACGACGAGAAAGAAGAAAGAGAGAAGAAAGTGGTAATCGAAACTTCTCGTTCATGCTATTGTGATGATGGGTTTTATTGAAAGAGTATTGAGGTGAAGGGACCAAAATGCGAGAAAGAAATGAAGAGATTGGATGAATGGATTAAGTACTTATTAAAGGGTGATGATGAGGACAACAGGAGCGAGTCATTGAGCTTGGTTCACTTGCTTATCGGCAGAGTTGCTTGGGCTTGGCAGGATGGTGATGGTCTTGGAGGGCTTGAATTCCCTTCATCTATAGAAGAGTTTCTGCAGAATGATCCCCCCAAATAGAGAGAGATTTTGCAGGTTACAATGCTTCTTCTCTGCCTTTGGAGCCATTATAGCAAAGAGATTAAGCTGAAGCTGAGAGATGAGATCAAGGGATGAACTGAACTAGAGAGCGGGAGAAAATGAGAGATCGATGGATCAATTGCTGGTGACTGAACTCAGGAAAATACTGGTGAGGTGCAGAATAGAGGTATGTGTTTCAATGCTTGATATATAAATTTGATCTAAAATTTGAACCTGGCCCAACTTGGTATTTTAATTTGGTTTGACCCTAAACTTGGGTTAGATTCAGACACATGATTGACATGATCCTAATTTTATTGTTTGGACTGATATGTGAATCGGGCTCTGTTCTTCATGCTTGATTAAGTTTAATGTGGGATTCCCTTCCCCAACGTTGTGAGTTTTTTTAGGATGACTCCAATGAGTCTATCTTTGTTGGGATTCCCAAATCCCATGTCGAC
The DNA here is from genome assembly GCA_028583415.1 of Protea cynaroides. Lineage (NCBI taxonomy): Eukaryota > Viridiplantae > Streptophyta > Magnoliopsida > Proteales > Proteaceae > Protea > Protea cynaroides. The sequence continues at coordinate 63,678,003 of CM053268.1, read as the reverse complement.
TGGGGTGGGCCCTGCCTAGGCCATGGGCCCACTCAACCATTAGGGTTCGTCGCATAATTGTTTTTCCCCCTTTCTCAAAGAAAAATACAAAAATTGTGTTGTCTTCATGTATCTAGCGACGGTTGGGATCATGTTGATCTCTAACCTAGCTATCACCCAGTTTTGTCTTTGGCCTTAGGCCAATCTTCTCCCATGTTTGGGAATCGGTGTGCGGACCGATCACTTTCAGAATATTAGTTTGCCTTGCTGAGTGCAAGAAGTCGAGGTCCGAGTACCTCTTGAGTTCGCCTTGGCGAGTGCAAGGAAGTCGAGGTCCGAGTACCTCTGAGGTCTGAGTACCTTTTGAGTTTGCCTTGCCGAGTGCAGGGAGTCGAGGTCCGAGTACCTCTTGAGTGTTGCCTTGCCGACCGCAGGGAGTTGAGGTCCGAGTACCTCTGAGGTCCGAGCACCTCTTCAATAATGCCATGTGGGGTCCAACAGCCCGTTAACTGTTGGGAACTACGTTTGACCTGATTCTCTGAGGAGATACGTAGGCAGCGGGAAGTGGAGAACTCTGAGTAGTTCACCCTTCGCGCACGGTCACACGTGCTTCCTTTGTCAAGGGAGCACCTCACTCACAACCTCACTCACAACCACAACCACAACCACACCCCCGCACGAACTACGTTTGGCCTGATTCCCGCCGCACAGGGATACGTAGGCGGCTTGATCTCGAGCTCGGTCATCCATTATCTGTTGTATTTTCTATGTTATTCATTCTTTTAATTCATTATTTTTTTATTTATGATTATTTCATTTTTCTTAATCCATTCATTTGTTCATTGATCCATTTATTGTCTTTTGACTTGCATTTTATTTTTCAAGTCTATGTGGCGGCACCCTAAGTTGGAACAAATTAGAAACTTGGTCTAGGGTTCTCCATTTGCCTAGTTAGGATAAATTGAACGACCTGAACATACATAAGTTTTAAGAATACAGGAAAGGATAGGACAGAAGGAGACCGGTCCATTGACCGGGCGAGTTGGGTGCCTAACACCTTCCCAACTCGTAACTTGACACTTACCCTTCTCTGGTAAGACTAGAAGCCAATCCATTGAGCATGAGTCATAGTGTCTCTCCAAGCGAGAGACCATTTATAGGTCCTAGACCTTATCTAGGTGGCGACTCCATATTTTACTCCGTCCATCGGCGTGGATGGATAAAAGTAATCAAGGCGAGAGCCTAATTTTGATTTCGTGGAGGATCATGATGAAAATCCATTGTCCTCACAACATCACTCATGCACTTATTCTTTACTATCACCTACATTATAGTTAATAAATAGTCTGTTACAAGAGAGGAAAACACTCATCTAGAATGACTACAAGTTCCTTAGTTACAACTTCTTGAACTCAAAATAAGGTTCGAATGCAATAAGAAGCCTTTCACTTCCTACAGCCATAAAGCCATGCTTTCTACATATAAAATACATGAGCAAACCCCAAAAAATGATGTTAAAACTATTGGAAAGTATTGTCTTTTTTTTTTTTTTTTACCTGAACCTTTGTACCAAAAGTGATCTCTCTTTGACTTAAGTTTAAAATCCCTTACCGTGCTGTCCTAGTTTAAACACCTCAGCATAAGAGGCCTCAATTAATTTAATATTTCTCTTCTAACCCCCTTACAATGCATTATAATGAAGTCCGTTATCTCTACAAGGAGTTTCCATGTCCTTTTAAGTCCCCCATGCGGGAAACATAACACTTTCTTAACAAAAATTTGCACTTATAAAAATTTCCCTTTTTTCTTCTTGTTTCTATTAAACTTACCACTATCAGTCACTCATAACATCTCAAATTGATTAAAAAGAAGTCTAACAAGCAGCCTCTATTTATAAAAATTCATTTTCCCCCACTCATACATACATGCATTATCCTTTATGTTCACTTGTATGAGCTTTGATGAACAGTGTTACTGTTCATCATCTCTAATAATTAGAAACCCAAGATTGTAATCCAAACCCCATTTTCCATGCATGGATTTAACATGCAACCTATTCTCTAATCTCAGAAATGAGTTTAGAACTTACCTGGAGCTACAATGGTAGGATCAAAGGGAAGTACTGCTGCAACATCAAATTCTACAATTTCTTTAGCTTGCATGTACATTACTCCTTGCTGTAACTTATGAACCTTCTTCCTCTTCTAGCACTTTATTTTGCTGGGATTTTGCCTCTGAAATAGTAGGAATCCTCCATACCTTCTTCAAAGATCACACACACACACACACACACACACACACCAATAGCTTCCAGAAGTGAAAACCATAAGTTTCTTCTCAAACTCACCTCTAGAGCTCCTCTCCTACCTTCCTACGTTTTCAGCTCTAAACCAAAATGTAATGGTTAGTTTTTAGGTTCCCCAATCTAAAACCTTATCTAACAGCTTCTAAAACCATCATGCAAAAGATAATAGCTCACTACTACGATGCTTACCCCAATATGGTTGAAGATTAACCCATGATTTTGATTTTCCATGCCCTTTGCTTGCTGCAATCGATATTACCCAGCTCCCAACGTTTTCAGTACTTCCTCATTACCAAAATACCTCCATTAAAACTTATTATAGAAGCTGAAAATATATATACTATTCCTAATAGTCGATAAACAGAGGTTAAATTAACCTTACATATCATAAACTCACCTTGAAGGATGAAATCCAAAACTGTTCTTCAATGCTCACACGGCAAAAGTCGACATCTTCAATTTGCTGAAATTCCAGCAGCAAAAAGGAATCCCATCCCAACGATATCCAAGATGGACACTTCCAGAAATCTCAAACTTTATTCTCCCAATTCATTCCAACGATTAACCTTACACAAAGATCTCCCAAAGAAGAAGAAATCGGTTTCTACCAAAACCCAAGAACACCGAGAAGCCTTCTCCTCAAGTTCACGAATTTTCCACAGCTTTTCCCTTTCACGTTTTTTTTTTTTTTTTTGCCAAAGGAAAAAGTAAGAATGGTGTTTAACACCTTTTGGTATCCCCATTAACCGACATTTTCCAGAAATTCCCACTCATTTTTTTTAAAACATTAACAATGCCCCTAACATAACCCGTTGCTTGAGTTTCTAGGCCATTCTTATAGAGAATCCACTAAGAGTGAAAGGTCCCTCTTGCCCCTAATAGATGCTTTTGCATTAAAATTGGTTAGTTGTATTTTTTTTTAAGGACCCCTTTTAAATTAGGGATCATTTATGCCCTCCATACAAACCTCTATTTACTTCATACCATTCTCCCATGTCAAAACCATTCTTCATAAAGTATTCAATTTATCCCAATGCCGTTATGGATAAAATATTCACACAATAAAATAAGTCCACCAATAGTGGGCAACCACCTTATTGTGGACCCCACTCTAAGTTAGCTTATACAAAATAATATTTACCCACATGCCTCATGTTACTTGAACCTTGGACCTCGTAGCTAGGGATGCAAGTTTTACTCTGACAATCCGAACCCGCCCAAGCCTGCCTTGAACCCTGACAGGGTTGAACCCGGCCGAACCCTGATAGGGCTGGGTTAGGGTTCAATTTTATATGAACCCTAGCATGGTTGGGTAGGGTTAGGGTTGACCCCCTGGGTTGAACCCGGCCCAACCCGACCCTGTATATATTTGAATATATTTATAAATATATGTATGATTTGTATTTGTTCCTTGTTAAACATTTAAACTGATTTGGTTTGTATTTGTTAGGTTCTTAAAATAATATCATAGGTTGCTTGTATTTGTCATATGTTTTAAGTTGTAATTGTTATTTGATAATTTGTTGTATGTTTAGGGTCAATCGGGGGTCAATATCGGGGTCAATCTAACCCCGAATCGGGGTTAATCGGGGGTTGACCCGGTCCAACCCGGCCACTGTCGGGTCAATCGGGCAGGGTTAGGGTTAGGTCCAACCTCTGTCGGTCGGGGTTAGGGTTGTACATTTTCGACCACGGCGGGTTGGGGAAGTTAGGGTTAAGTTTCAATAATCAGGGTTGGGATTAGGGTTTTGAAAAACCCGGCCCAACCCGGCCCTGTTGCAGCCCTACTCGTAGCATTATATCATTTAGGTTAAAAAAAGAATCACTAGCCTACAAGATTATCATCTCCAATTTTACAAATAAAACTACTTACATTCATATGCTCATCTTCACAAGCTTAAATTGAATATTCTTTTGTAGTCTAGCCAAAGCCAAACACATTCACATGCTTATACAAGAGTAAAACCAACTTAAACCTATTTCTCATATACCATATGTATCTAACATTAATAAATAACACAGTACAAAATTTATTTACCTTTGCAAGCCTTAAGGAGTAATTTATTAAAATACCCTTAGATCTCTTGTCTTTCGTATAACACTAGCTAGCTTAACACCTTAGCTGATTTGGGTGTTACATTTACTAGTTCAAACAACGGGGTACAGGAACAGCTGCCGCGCTTGACGTGCACACATGGGATTGGGATTCACCCTTACACTGAGCATGCGAGCAAAAGACCAAGAGGAAGAAGAAGACCAATTACAGCGATGATGGAATCACAATTGGCTCTTATCGATCAGTCCTTTAACGCTTGCTACTCATCCTGGGTGCGAGAAGCTCTTGATGACCTACCAGATAGTTTCACCATTACCGATCCTTGTATTCCAGGCCACCTGATTTGTCTTTGCCAGCCAGGGTTCTTAAAAATGTCTTTGTATTCTAAAGATGAGGTGATTGGCAGGAATGCAAAGATGTTACAGGGACCTGAGACCAATAGAAAATCTGTAATGGAGATTCATGAGGCCATTCGAGAAGAGAAGGCTATTCAGTTGAGTTTTATTGAATTATCGGAAAGACGGAACCCCCTTCTGGAAACATCTCTTTCGAACTTGAATTGGTTTACTGATTTGGAGAATAATTCCTCCCCACCTCTGTTTAGATTTTTGTGGCTTCTGGCTTGGATTCACATCCTCTCCCGCCTGAGATTTGACAGGAGAGTCGGCGGCCCAAATGGATGGCCGACACTTGGCTCTCGGGTGAATCCTAGCCGACACCCCTGTCGGCTCAGCTTGTGGGCTCGGGTGTCGGCTCGGATGGAGGGCTCGGATTCACCCAAGAGCCAGGTGTCGTCCATCCATCCGGGCCGCCGACTCTCCTGCTAAATCTCAGGCGGGAGAGGATTTCTTTCCTTCTGGCTTCAACCTTGAATGATTTGGTCTTCACGTTCAAACTAGAAAAAGTAATTTTGTTTTGAGGTGGTCCATTTTGTAGACTAATTCAAATTCATCGTTACCTCCAGCTACAGATGAACTGAGTGGAGATAAGCAGCCAATGAACTGAGTAGAGATAAGGTCAACATAAGTGGATTATAGATATATAAATGGTTCAGTTGAGCATACCTGTAGTTATACCAGTTTATATCTTCAATTGAATTCAATTCAGATCAATTAAAAGGGTCAAACTACGAGAATGTCAGCATCAATTATATCCTCCATGGGTCATATCGTTTATGAGCCTTTCTACACTGATCCTTTTAATAAGAACACATACAAAGATATAGTCTATGAGAGAATGAACTTCAAAGTCCAAATCCTTGTGCCGTGTGTTGAATTAACAAACAATGGCACATCTATCTTCTTCCCTCTTGTGTTTTGTCCAAATTTGCCAACGTCATCCTATATCCTGTTAGGACTTTGGATCCGGTTGAGGATGGACCAACACCCAAGCCAGACATTCAAAGACCAGAGGGATGGTATAGATTTCTTGTCAGGTATCAGATACAATATCGATCATGTTCATCCAATGAAAAACTGACACATGATCGAAGTTGGTCTGGTCCTAAACTGATACAATGTGAGTGTCCCATTAAAGGAATGAAAAACTAAGGTTTGTGAGATGTCCGTGTATCTTCTATGATTGTAGCTTCACTTACAAGAGAAACATAGGTAGTGCGACTATTTCTTAATTTCTTGGTAGAATCATTATTCCCATACTGTCTACACTTCCACATTTAATAAATTTAATTTAATCAAGAACATTTAGACCAGCTTTAAAAAATAAATAAAAATATAGTTTATTTGCATTTAATTGGATTCTCCCAATTTTTCAACATTTAACTGCATTCAGGGACTGTGAGAACCCTTTGGATTGAGATTTATCAACAAGAAACAAAAATGTACTAATTGACAACAGTATCTTTGTAGCTCATCTTCTATCACTCTGGATTCATTGTTAAATCAAGATTGGATAAGAGTAACATTGCAAAATACAAAGGAAGGAAACTTCACTCACATCATCCCAATCCTTTCTGAGAATGCATGATATGTATGAATTACATGATACAAAATATTGGTCTCTCTATAAATGCGAAGATAATACCCGGAAGGCATGACAAGGTTTATAGTCAGCACCTCTGAGCATATAAATGATAACAAATTGAGAACCTGCAAAATCTCGGGCAAAGCACTTCAAATAATTACGAAGGAATTATTTGCAAGTTAGAGAGTTGATCTAACTTGGTACTTCCCGAGTTTGTTCTGTCATCATGAAGAATTAGGACCTTAAGAGTCCCAAATTCCCTCAACCATGCAGCTACCACAGCCCCTGTTGATATAAACCGCCCAATATTGCACTTGGCAGCATGGAAGGGAGCACCAATTCCTCTAAGGAGTGCCCCAATAGCCCCTTTGAGTGTGCCATCGCCGGCTACTTTACTGTGTTTGCCCCAACCAGTCAAAATGCTACACAAACAAGATCATTAAATTTCAAATCATGGATGATATAGTACCAGTGGAATAGACTCAATAGAAAGAACATCGCAGCCTCTGGATTGTTCTAATTGGTAAATTATCAAGAGAAACAATCCATATCTTACACATTGGAGATGATTCGGATCGAAAGGAAGATGGGTCTCAGACGTAAAGTAAAACAAATGTGAAATAAAAAGTTCTTACAAACTATAATTTAAGCGTAAAAACTTAAATACCCTTTAAAATAGAATTTATAATCTAATAAAGAGTTTTTATTAAACAAATTGAAAATGTCCACTTTGTCCTGTCTATTCCAACTTTTATTATTCAATTATAATGGTTTATTAGTATTTTCATTTTTTTGTTATGTTTCCAAACATAACAAACCCTTATTACAATAACAACATCCATATATATATATATATATATATATATATATATATATATATATATATATATATATATATATATATATATATATTGGGAGATGGATCTATAGACTAGTGGAGTATATTAGAATCATATACTCTAGCAAGAAAAATAGGAGTACAAGAAAGATCATTTGTCGGTCACTTGGTGAAGAGAGAAATAGGGCTTGGATTTCAAGGAGGAGAGAGATAGGGATAGAAGTACCCACCGACAATGTGTCATTCATTTTCTGATATATATCAGGACTTGGTTTTATACCTGGTCATGTACATACACAGTTGTGCATAAGAGTCGACCCTTCATCTATAGTACATGGGCTTTCATTGTCTCCAATCTTCACGTGTCTGCCACGTGTGGGGGAATGTTGAGAGTTTTATGTTGGTAATAGTCATCCCTTATTGCTTAGATATTGGATTCTTGAGTGTCCTATATATGTGAGAGTCCTTCCACTTACTGGTGCGAACATTTGAGCTAGAAACTCAACATGGTATCAGAGCTCTAGGTTCCTTCTCATATGATAACCCAAAAAGGAGATTGCGGTCGGCCCAAAAAAAAGAGACCTGTCACTTAAAAAAAGGGACGATCTAGAACCTATCACCTAATCGCCACATATACACCATCTAATATGGGTTGATTGTGTATCTTTACAATTTGGCCACAATGTACTCCATGGCTTATAAATCTCTATGTATATAAAGCTATGAGCTTTTCACTCTCTAATCAATAGACTATTCTTTACCCCCAAAAAAAAAAAAAAAAAAAACCTTCATTAGGATTGAAACCATGGTTTATGTAATGGATTAGTAATCGGTATACAATCAATTAGATCAGTCGATTTGTATCCATTTCAGCTGTGGCTAATCTCAATCCGAAACCAATTATTTTGTATGTATCTTTTTTTTTTTTGGTAAATATTTTGTATATATCTAACATCTTGATTGAAACTCGTCATTTCTGATCACAAGATACATCTGACCAGCTGCCCACATAGTAGATATCAGGGCCATCCAGAAAACCCTTCCATGTAAACCATAGTTCTGTTTTGAGTAAGATTCCTGTTAGCTAGATAATGATCATGCTAGATTAAGCATGATCGTGATAAGATCTTCTATTGAAGGAAAGTTGGTTGGTGTGATTGATGCAAGATTGGTAATTTGGTTGGTGGGTAGGTGATTGTGGTAAGATCTCTTATAGAAGGAAAGTTGAGTAGGCTGATTTGGTTGGTGTACAAATTGTATGGATTATATTACTATCTATGGATAGTTTCCCTTGTATTATTTCCTCTATTTAAAGGATAATAAACCTCCCCAAGAAGTATGAAGAACTTGGGGATTCTCACCGTGGAGTAGACTTCTGTGGTAGAAGTTCGAACCACGTAAATATTTTCTCGTCTTTCCTTTATGCATAAGTTAACATGGTATCGGAGCGGATCTGAGATCTGATCGTGGTGTTTAGGGCACTTTGTTCGCTCTCGTCGGTGGTTTGCTGCCCGCATACTCGATAAGTTGTTATTTTCTCTTGTTATTCTTTTAAATCATTTATCATGACTAGTTCCAACGCCATTGATAATAGTAAAGCTAGTTACGGTTCTCATGAGATGAATACTCGTCTCACCTCTATCCTTCTCACGGCAGCTAATTACTTGCCATGGTCAAGGGCGATGCTTGTTGCCCTTGGAGGCCGTGCCAAGCTTGGTTACGTTAATGGTCAAATCAAGGCTCCTGCCTCTACGGATAATAAATTCCACGATTGGGAAGCCAATGATAATATGGTCATGTCATGGCTTTTTAATTCTATGGAACTACAAATATATGAAATATATGCTTATTCGAAAACATCTAAGATCCTTTGGGATTCCTTAAAGGACATGTATGGCCAAGTTGATAACTCCTCTCGAATCTTTGAGTTACAACGGGAGATTGCTCATCTTGAACAACCTCCCAGTCAACCATTTACGAGCATCTTGGTTCCTTAAAGATAAAGTGGGATGAGTTACGTCGATGCCGCCCTCCTGCCTAATCAATTGATACTTACATTCAACGTGAAGAGCAGGATCACATTTTTCAATTGTTGGCAAGTATTCGTCCTGAATATGAAGATCTTAAGCGTCAAATTCTTATGAGTGCTACTCTTCTTTCATTTAACAATGTCTGTGCGACTATTCAACGAGAGGAAACTTGTCATCGTGTAATGAGCTCCAAACCTATGATGAATGAATCCATTGAAAATTCTGCTCACTCAGCCAATGGTCATGTTTCTATTGAGGGAAACACTCGTGGTACAGGTCGATCTTTCTCTCAAGGAGAGGGAAAAGGGCGCAGTTCTCATGCACCTTTCCATTGTGATCACTGTGTCGAGATGGTCATACCAAGGACGGATGTTGGTCTTTATATCCTCACTTGCGTCCTCCCAAAGATAAAGGATCGAGATACACCTCTTGCTGCTCAAGTTAGTTCATCCACACCACAATTCTCGATTGAACAACTTCGCTGCCCAACTCCATCAGCTTATGCAGTCACATGGAACTCCCACTTCCACCACAAATTTTGTGACTTCCGCATCCGGTAATGCCTCTCTTGCTCTGTCCGTTTCTACTAAAGATTCTTTTATCATAGATTCGGGGGCTACTTGATCATATGTGTTTCTCATCGCATTTTTATCTGATATTCGTCATGATAATGGTCATCGGCAGTTTATTACCGTGGCTAATGGTGCAAAGGTTCCTATTGAAGGAATTGGAAAAATCAGCCTTTTTCAAATACCGTTGATGTTTTATTTGTACCTTCTCTATCTTGTAACCTATTATCCGTCGGCAAGATTACTAAAGACCTACATTGCATTGTTATATTTTTTTCCCAACAAGGTCATATTTCGGGACGGGTTCACGGGAAGACGATTGGTGAAGGTCGGTTCCTTCAAGGTGTTTACATTTTGGACTTTTCTCCTGCAGCATTGGTTGTTCAACAAAATCCATCTAAGGACTCACAGCTATGGCATTGACGAATGGATCACCCATCTGATTCTGTCCTCCATTCTCTTAATCCCTCATTGTCTCTTGATTCTAGTACTTGTGAGACATGTCATTATTCCAAGCAACATAGATTACCTTTCCCTACTCGTAATCATACTTCCCTTTGAATTGTTTGAATTAATTCATTCGATGTTTGGGGCCTGCTCCAATTGACTCTCGGGATGGTTTTAGATACTTTGTCACATTTATTGATGATAAATCTAGATCTACTTGGTTGTATTTATTACGCTCTAAAAGTGAAGTGTTACAAGTTTTTCGGGAATTTTTGTTGCATGGTTCAAACTCAATTTGATACTCCTATAAAATACTTGAGGGACTGATAATGGCACCGAATATACCAATACCTCATTTGAGTCATTTCTTAAAGGTCTAGGTATTATTCACCAAACATCCCTATGTTGGTACCCCTCAACGGGAATGGTATTGCCGGCGTAAAAATAGCCATCTCCTTGAAGTAACCACGATCACTTCTTTTTCATGGGCATATTCCCAAGTCTTCTTGGGGCCGATGTTGTTCTCACCAGTTGTTACTTGATTAATCGACTACCAAGTCAAACCTTACATGCTAAATCCCCTATGGAGGTTCTTTACGGTCGCTCCATTGATATTTCCCACCTTAGTGTGTTTGGGTGTATTTGTTATGTTCATTCTCAAGCGGGTGGAAAGTGGATCCTCGGGCTCATAAGTGCATTTTTTGGGATATTCTTACATTAAAAAGGATTACAGTTGCTATGATCCTTCGGTTCGAAAAATGTACATTTCTCGTGATGTCTTTTTCTTGAGACGTCACCTCTTCTTTCTGGCGGGACCAAAATTCGAGGGGAGATTGATCCGACTATGGTGAATTTGCTCCTCCCATACCTATTGTACATGGTGACAATAGTGAATTTAGTGATCATAGTAATCATCCTATTGCGAGATCATCCTCACCACTGTTGAAGCCGTTCTGCGAGAAATAGAGACAGTTGAAGAAAGTCACGATCTACCGATGCGGTAAGAAGATCTACTCGGGTGTCACAACCTTCTACTAGATTACGAGATTACTTCACCTATCACCTTTGCTGAATATCAAATTCAACAACATGTTTGCTATGACAATGTTTCTTACGAATTTTGGCATTCTTGGCGCGAGTTGATTCTCACGGTGAACCAATTAATTTTGCTAAGGCTAAGGTCTCTTACGTATGGATTAAAGCCATGAATGATGAGCTTTCGGCTCTTGATAGAAACCACACTTGGGACATAGTACGTCTACCTGCGGAAGCGTCTGTTGGTTGTCGATGGGTATACAAGATCAAGTACAAAAGTGATGGATCTATTGAAAGACACAAGGCAAGACTTGTTGCCAAAGGTTATACACAAACATATGGAGTTGACTACAAGGAAACCTTTGCTCGGTCGTGAAAATGAATCTTTGTGAGAGTGTTAATGTCGATAGCTTGATAGAATTGTGGTTGGTCTTTATTTCAAATGGGCGTGAAAAATGCATTCTTGCAAGGAGACTTAGAAGAAGAAGTAGTATTTGAATGAGAAATTTGACATCAAGGATCTAGGAAAATTACGGTACTTTCTCAGAATTGAAGTAGCCACATTGACTAAGGGTTTTTTTTATCTCTCAAAGAAAGTATACTTTGGATCTCTTGAAAGAGACCGGCAAGCTCGGTGCCAAACCTGCCGATTCCCCCATGGACTATAATAGTAAATTTCTCATTGATACTACTCCATTACAAGGCGGCCGCTTTCAGCGGTTAGTGGGAAGATTAATATACTTAACAATTACCGGACGACATCTCTTATGCGATGAAGTTATGTGAGTCGGTTTATGCAAGCACCCTCTTGAAGGACATATGGAACTTATTGACCGCATCTGCGCTACGAAATCTTGCCGGGAAGAGGTATTTGGATGCGGAAACATAATCGCACGAGAATTGTGTGTTACAACGGTCGGCCCGAAGGGAAGTCCCTCGGACGAGAAAATCCACTCTTGGATTTTGCACCTTTGTGGGTGGCAATTTGGTCGCGTGAAAAGTAAGAAACAACATGTTGTGGCTCGTTAGCGGCGAAGCGAGAATCTGAGGGGCAATGACTTCCACTACTAGCAAACTCGTCGGCCCCGAGCTTTGTTACGGGAATTGGATCTTGTGACTTCCTAACCGTCCGATGCAACTATATTGTGACAATCAAGCAACCACTTATATTGCTTCTAATCACATCTTTCATGAGCGGACCAAACATATAGAGGTGGATTGTCACTTTGTGCGTGAAAAAGTCGGGGATAACACCATTGAAACTCCTTATATCCGGAGTGAGGATCGGCTCGCGAGATGTGTTCACCAAAGCTCTACCCACAAAATCCTTTCACAAGATGTTGATCAAGTTGACCTCCAATGATATCTTCGCCCCAACTTGAGGGGAGTGTTAGCTAGATAATGATCATGCTAGATTGAGCATGATCGTGATAAGATCTTCTATTGAAGGAAAGTTGGTTGGTGTGATTGATGCAAGATTGGTAATTTGGTTGGTGGGTAGGTGATTGTGGTAAGATCTCTTATAGAAGGAAAGTTAAGTAGGCTGATTTGGTTGGTGTACAAATTGTATGGATTATATTACTATCTATGGATAGTTTTCCTTGTATTATTTCCTCTATTTAAGGATAATAAACCTCCCAAAGTATGAAGAACTTGGGGATTCTCACAGTGGAGTAGACTTACGTGGTAGAAGTTCGAACCACGTAAATATTTTCTCGTCTTT